>JBAMBP010001620.1:0-13037 GCA_037044515.1 Phortica magna
GGCTCTTTTGGCTATTATTTATTTTTTTTAGAAGAAGATCGAAGATCCTCGCTTATGAATAAGTTAATCCGATTACCCTCTTTCCCTCCTTCTAGATACCTGTCTCCTTTGTGTAGTTATTTTATTTTTTTTTTTAAATTCTCAAAAGCGCAGAGTGCATTTTCACATTTACCATAGTCTGTTTTCCCTGTAGAGAAATAAAAAAGAGATGGAGCTTCACAAAAGAAGGATTGGTCAAGGACTTCTTATGCCATTGGCCGATTTGTCGATTATGTTGAGGGAGTGAGTTCGGCCTGATTCTTTTCCGGATTAATGTTGTCTTGGTTGGCCAACCGGATGGCATTCGCGGTGCTAAATCTCTCATATTTCATCCAAGAACCCTGGCGGAGATTCGCAAATAACAACAAACAAAAAAAAAAACAGCGACGAGAGAGCGAAAGACCAATGAATAGATTCTCATGACATGAAGGGGCACTTGGATCAGTCCTGTTCATTTTCTGGTTTCCAGAATTATTTCTTTTTTTCTCAGATGACTGATCGGGGGAAACTGATCCTCCGTACCCTCCCTCCTGTTTCCTGTCGGGGACGCTCGTTAGTTTGGGAATATGGAGTGCAGGACGTACGCTTTGTAAGTCAATACGTTGAGAAAGAGAGAACAGGTTTGCGGATTCCACTAGTATGCTCCCCTTTAAAAGATATATCCGCATAATGAGATAATTCAGTGTATCATTCTCTTCACTCTCTTTCTCCATGTATTCAAAGCAGACGGGTAAATAAGCAGGACTTGTTCTTGTGACGCTTTTTCTTCTGTTCCTTCTGGAGACTTGCCTCTCGGATGATTTTCCTTTAATGTTTAACTTTGGCGCGCTGAAAAAAAACATTCTGATTGCCGAGGCCTTTCAATTGACTATTTGTGATTTGGTTCTTTTTCTCTTTTTGGCACTTTTGCCGTTTTGCTTCGTTCATCGACGGAGTATGCGGTAATTTTCCCTGGGAGGATTTTATAATTTTCACCTTTTGTAACAGACTGCAAAAAAAAAAAAGTATTTGTAAGTTTTCCTGTTGATTCATTTTGAGGGAAAAAAAAATGTAAGCTGCTATCGTTGGAGTATTTTCTCTCATATTTTTTTTATTCTCCCTCTTTTTTTTTTTTTTTTTTCAGATTTTAACTTTTTAGCTCACCGTTTTAGTTCTTTTATTTTATTACCACATTTGTTTTTTTTTTTTTTTTTTGATTTCAGAATTTTATTTTCAAAAGGCTCTTATTTTTTTTTAAAGCTTCTAGATTCAATTCATTTTTTTTTATTATTCAGATTTTTTTTTTTTTTCATTTTTTCTTCAATGACGCAGATCAGAGCTGCCGTTTCCCTTTGAACTTGTGGAGGAACTGTCCGACTACGCGGGATTTGACGAACAGCAAGTATAGTATCTCACAGGTATATCCATCGAAATTGAATCCAAGTTCACCACTGTAATCGATACTTTGTTCCCTCAGCAAGAATTGAGGGGGCTGTCAAATTTGCTGAAGCTACAGAATTCTCCAATCACCGCTCTCGATTTCTTTACAGAAAAAGATCCTAAAGCGCTTTTCACAAATCCCGATGCGCTGGAGGTCCAGTCTTTCGTCAACGATTCCTTCTGTAAAGCGATGAAAGTGCGCAATATCGGCTTCAGGAGAACAATATATTGAGCATTTGGGATGCCGATGTCCGACAAGTAGAGGACCCCATTACTTTAGAAGCCATCATTGAAGCCAATAGAGCGTTGGGCAAGCAGCAAAAAGCAGCGAGAGAAATAATGAAAACCGAGTTTCTCTTACCATACGGCACAAATCCCAGCGGAGAAAACGTGTGGCTTTCGGCTTTTGCCTTTCCTCTGGTCAACGTTTTCGCTAACCACTTTCGTGCAATGATTCCCGATGCCCAATTCGTTTTTTCTGCCAACACTGAATCAAAATCGACGTTACTCAAAACCAAGCCAGACCTTGCTTTGTCTTATAAGGACTTTCACTTTCTTATTTGCGAGGTAAAAGAAAAGGAAGACGATCTTGAACTAGCTGTGACGGAGGCCATTTCAACTGGCTTTAACTTTTGTCCGTGGTTCAGTTTTTTCTTTATCTACGTGGCTGTTGCTGGGCCAGTGGCCGAGATCGGCTTGGTGGCACCATGCAAAATACGAAGGGAAAAAGACGCTGTCACCCCGTGCCGTATCTATCCCGACTGTACGAGCGAAGGTCCGGAAATTCGTTTCAAAAAAAACATTACTTATGATGAATTCTACAGCTTTTCACTAGGGAAACCTATGAACTTGGCTTATCATCCGGATGAAGCCTTTCTTCCTCTGTCTAAGTATGTCGACGATTTGTTGTCTCTGGTATTTGCCAGATTGCCGAGTGCCGTTCTTCACCCGAGTTTTTCCAAAAAAAAAAAAAGAATTTTTTTGTGGTCTTTTGGATGGGAGGCTGCAAAAATATTCGGAAATAACCAGAGCCTCAATAAGAACTTCCTCACCAAAAGCTATCTTTCATTTATTGATAACCGAGAGGTATTTGTTTTAGTTTTTGGAGAAGGAAACTTTCTCCATTGCACCCATGCTGGCTGCGAAAAATTGGCAAAACCGACCAGATACGGATCATCACTCCCAAGTGAAAGCACAAAAATCAAAAGCAACGTTTCATTGAGCAGAAAAAGAGGAAGGCCAAGCAATTCAGGATCGAACAGTACCTACTCGCCCGAGAGGACGGACAACCCCAAAATACCGCTTGTTGTCTTCACAATCACACCATACGTCCCCGGAAATCCACTGCGAGACTCAAGTAGCGACCGAAGAAAAAGGCCGTGTTCTTAGCTCTCGTGGCCGCACTCCACGATGACCTCAGAAGTTGCCCACTGCGACGTGCGCCCGCCAAATGTTATCATTTCCAAAGTCCAGGGCAACACAGCGTTGTCTTTGATCGACTTTGAGTATTCGGTTGATCTGCAGAAACTGCCGATCTGCTAACATGGACAGGCCACAAGACGCATCAAAACAGTGCAAGAATTTTGCCGCCTATGTTCGAAACACCGGAACGACTGGGATAAAACGACATTCTGCGGCTACTTGGACGTGTTTTCAGTTCTAAAGTTCGTTATGCACTCTGGACGACAGACGCCATCCTGTTTTTGATGGGAGAGGAAGAGAAAGAGGAGGTAAATACCAAGTGGAACGAAATAAAAATACAGATGAGAAACCTGAGAAGCACTATTGCCGAAAAACAAGGAAGAGAGGAAACACAGAAAACTTATGCGATTGATAACAACTCTATAAACGAACTATCACAACGCGTGAAATGATTGAATTTATGAAGAAAAAAGCAGAAAAACATGTTGAACCAACTGTCACGATACACAAAACGAACTTGAATATGTGTACCCATTTTTTGGATGCTGTTAAAGAGTATGACAAGCATTCAAAAAAAAATTTCCACGAACTGCAAGGACAACTTCTGTAACGAACAGGATTTGTGAACGTTGTTTTTTCCGATGAAGTCAGTATTTTACTCCTTTTTCCCGCCTGCCCCTCTTCATTGTTCATCCGCCAGATTTTTTTTTTATTTGTGAACGAAAAGTTGCGCCATTCCTTTTTTCTTTTTTTACAATTTCTTCTCCGAAAGGACTCACAATAACGTAAATTGTAATTTTTTTTTAATTGGAAACGCTTACTTTCGGAAAAGGAAAATAACCAAAACGAGAAATAGAAAATTTACCAGAGATCTTTATTTTTTTTTTTTTTTTGAAGAAGATCGTAGATCCTCGCTTATGAATAGAGTTAATCCGACTTATCCCTTTCCTTCTTCCCCTTCTAGATACCTGTCTCTTTTGGCTAGCTGTTTCAATTTTTTATTTTATTTTCAAAAGCGCAAGAGCGCATTTTCACATTTACCATAGACTATTTTCTCAGTAGAGAAATAAAAAAAGAGATGAACTTCCACAAAAGAAGGATTGAGAGTCAAGGACTTCTTATGCCATTGGCCGATTTGTCGATTATGTTGAGGGAGTGAGTTCGGCCTGATTCTTTTCCGGAATAATGTTGTCTTGGTTGGCCAACCGGATGGTATTCGCGGTGCTAAATCTCTCATGTTTCTTCCAAGAATCCTGGCGGAGATGCGCAAACAACAAAAGAAAGCACATCAACGAGGCAAAGACCAATGAATAGACTCTCATGACATGAAGGAGGATTTGGATCAGTCCTCTTCATTTTCTGGTTTCCAGAATTGTTTCCCTTTTTCTCAGATGACCGATCAGGGGAAACCGATCCTCCATACCCTCCCTCCTTACACAGTATTTGTTTCCTGTCGGGGACGCTAGTTCTTCTAGGGAGTGCAAGATGACGTGAATTTCACAAGAATAATAATAATAAATATTGCAATCTTTCTTGCATTTTCCTCTCTTTTCTCTTATTCATGTTTCAACGTGAACAAGTATTTTAGTAGGATGTATTCTTTTATCTCTTTATGTGCTCTGTCACTACTCTAAACAGTTTTTTTTTGTTCGTTTTACTTGCATTACAACTTCCTGTATCAAAAAAGAAACAGTCAGCGTTGGTACTGCGGTACGGGCTTTTCCGTGAAATCGTGTTTTCATTTTCCTGCTCATCCTATCTTTTTGTGTGTGTGATTTTCAGCAACTCCTTTTTCTCTCTTCCTTCATTTTTGCTTTTTCTTAGATATTTCTTGTTTACTCCAACTTTGCTCCCGCTATCCATGTTCCGCCGCCGCATTGCCCATCATCCCCCCTTTGCGACTTCACTCTGTCCGGGTTTGTGGCGCTTTTTTTCTCTCACGCCGGAAAACCAGAAAGCTCTCCTTGAGCTGTACAGAAAGGAAACACCCTAGGACGCACTTGGCAACACGAAGTATTGTCGACTTTGGCCCGCTGAAGAAGCTCACCGGGATATCCGATGCTGGGATTAAATTCCCTTCCGTAATGCGCTGTTTCAGGGCTGGCTCACGTGCTGGAATTACGCTGTTGATGCTTTCAATGCTGATAAAAGATAATAATAATAATAATAATAATAATAATAATAATAATAATAATAATGAAAAACCAGAAGAAAAGAGAGCGCGACTCAGTAAGCAAGAGGAAGCCGACGCTATCGCACTTACCACGCTGGCTTGGTATTTTGTATTCTCTTTCTGGCAACCTGGTAGCACCACGAAGCTCGCCACCGACCAGCTCGACAACGTTCCTAAAGCAGCAGACACCTTCGTAGAATTGCTTGTCCGACTTATAGCCGAAAAAAAGCACTTCATGGACTTGTGCACCGCCACTTTCAAGACGTACAAGAAACAACACGATCTTAAGATGGACCACACCATTCTCGCAAAGGAGAATTCCTACGTTGCCCTGAAGGCTTTGCAGCAGCATTTCCAGGTTGACGACATTGTGGAGAGAAAGATCTGCGAGCACTTCAATGACAGAGGCGTCTCGCACAAGCCCGCGTTTTTGGTGTCTGAGAGCGGCGGAGGGAAAACTCACTTTGCTATACAGACAGCGGCTTTCCTCGACAGAAAAAAGCAAGTTGAAAAGACGTCGAAAGAGAAAGAGGAAAAAACGCAACGCTCGGATGGAGAGAAACAACAGGAACCGCTTCCTGATAGAAACTGCACGCTCACTGTTTTTTCCAAAGCAGCCGACTCAGCCGCGGAAGAAGACTTCGGATGTTTCGCGAAGCTCAACAGCATCCAAGAAGAATTGCTAAAGGAAAAGGACAAGGAAAAGGAAAGGATCCTGAGAACCGAGCGCAGCAGCGAAGCACTCGCTGTGCTCAGGAGGCTTAATCAAGAATGTTCTTGAACGACATCGGGATCACCACAGAGGATCGCACTCTTGGTGACTTCAAAGAAGGAAGCGGATATGCGGACACAGTATTCGTCTTTGACGAAGCACTTTCCCAGGATGTTTTTGTGCGAGCCCTTTGCTCGCGCCTGCCATGACATCGCTGGCGGACTTATTTTGGACGAAAACGACGAGAAGAAAAGACGCGAAAAGGAGATCTTTAATAAAATGTTCGGGTGGATTCATATAGTTTTTGCGACGACAGGATCTATTGACGAGCCCGGTCAATCCGCCTCCTCCCCCACATACGTTTTCCCCATTGTTCTTCCCCCAACCAACACTGACTTCATACGAAAAATAAAGGGCATTTCACCAGATAAAACGAAGCATTCAACCTTATTGAAGAAAGTGGAAATTTCCAGCGCTTTGCCGAGAATGCCCGGTGCGCTGTTGGGATGGGAGATTTCGTCAAGCCTTTTACAGAAAACGAACCAGTCCGTACTCTGATAAACAATGCAGAAAACCTCGAAGGTCGTGTTCAAGACAAACGGCTTCAGTGATGGCGCCAGGGCGCTAGGCGTACCGGCACCTGGGCGACGTGATAGCTATCGAAGCCGCCCTCAAGTATTCGCGCGTGAACGGTCTGGCCGGCAAAACGACGTTACCGGAACTCGAGGAAGGCGGATCCCGTGGCCTCTGGGCCATCCTTTTTACTGCATTTGGCAACCCAACAATCGATCAAGTGGAAAAAGCTCGACAGGAGAAACCAGGAAGCAAGCGAAAGCTGGTTTCGTGATGCGTGACTGGAACGAGATGACAGTGGAGAAACCGGCCATCGGAGCGGGAAAAGATGAAAAAAAGACTCACCACAATCGAGAGGGAGTGGATCGATGCCGGCCTCTCAATTCGCTCTTTTGGGGTTGGCTTACGGCCACTTGGCGCTGACTTCACAGTCCGGCAAGCTTTTCGAGCGCGAAGCAGCGACCCAGTTGCGCACCCTTCTGCAGGCCATGACGTTCAACAGGGATGTAACTGGCACCGACAATGCTTCCGCTCTCTCCGTGCTGTTGGCCGCGCTTTCATTCGACCGCTATGACAAAACAACCTCGGCAGCCTACCGTGTACCACGGTGCGTAAAGGAATTGCTGGAAAAAGCAGTGAGGAGAAGGATCTCAACAATGCTCGCCCAATCCCAGGCGTCGTGGCGATAAAAGATGAACTACCCAATGATATGGAACAGAAGAAAGAAGAAATTCGAACAAACAATCACTAGATGCTTGACGATTGATAAGACAGCAGGGCCTTCGTTTTTGTCAACAGCGGTTCAGCCCCTTTCGCGGACGTTATCGCCATCGTTCCAGGCGTCTGCCTTATTTTGGTGCAATGCAAAACCAAAGAAAACGGAATGACTTTCGGAACGAACGAGAAAGGAAAGAAGACAAAACAATGGAATATTCATCCGAAGCTGTTGATGTCGCTTGGGCCCACCACCATCGGAAAGAAAACCATAAAGGAGACATCCCGACAGATAACTGCGCAACTTTTGGCGGAGAAGTACGAGTTGCCCTCTTATCATTCCTGTTGTGGCGCTTGGATCGGGTGATCCTAAGTTTTTTAAAAGCAATCACGCTAGTTTCGTGGAAGCAAAAAAAGAGTTCAGTACTTATTCCATGAAGTACGAATACAACAACAAAGCATACTGGGAAGGACCGCCTGTGGTTTGGTTTGTTGATCCTGGTTTCAAACCAACTGCTGAACTTGAGATTACGGAAACAGAGGGAGGAGAAAAGAAAATAAAAATTACGCCATTGTGATACCTCTTCCTTTTCATTTAGTTTTTGCAAAGGTAATCTTTGTTCGCTTTTGATCTCCTTGCTTCCACTTCCCTCCCCCCAATAAAAACTCATATATTTACTGTTTTTTTTCTTTTACCCAGAATTTATCTTTCCCAAAACATTTTTTGAAAAACAAAATGTTTCAAATATTAGTTTTCACGGATTCTTTCATTTACTTTTAATTTGTTTTAATTCCCTCCCAAAAATTCATAAAGGAGGAATAAAAAGAAAACATAGATTGACAGCGAAAGAGGTATTTCTTCTTCGTGTAATGAAATTATACTACCACACACACACACATACACACTTGTGAATTTTTTTGATGAGTCCACTGATACTTCCCCTCTCCCTGAAATGCTCTTGCAGTGAATCCAATTCTTTTTTTTATGAATACCTTCTCCTCTTCTTTATTTACAAACTTCTCTTCTCTGACAAGCTTCTCTTTTCCATAGGGCTCACAATGATGTTGATAACCTCTTGCCGAATAGCCCATACTCTCTCGTTCACGTAAACGAAAAGAGTAATTCCGTGTGACCCAGCGACGGTAACAGGCTGGTGCCGAACTGCGTGGTGCCGACTGACTGAACCTGAGGATCAAAGCAGCGAGACATTGACGATGAAAATCTCGGTTTCAAGATAGAAACCTTTTATGAAAGTGGGAAGCTAAAAGCGACGGCTGCCGAACCTCCCGAGAGAGTGGTAGTTACTGTAACTGGTGGAAGAATAATTTGCGACAGCTACTCGTCCAACCTGTACTTTGGGGATGCTTAAACGAATGCCATTGGACGCCTCGCTCTCTGGGCTGTGCGGCGGGCTTGGCGTTGCTGTGGGCCGGCTTCGTGAGCTTCACGTAGCAAACTGCTCTTTGACCGACGATGATGTCTTGGTTTTGGCGAATGGACTTGAGCGCTGCTCGCCTGCTTCGCTGGTGCACTTGGACCTCAGCGCCAATCGCTTTGGCGGTGGCGGAGTAGGCAAAAAAGGGAAATCAGGGGTACCGACACTGTGGCGAGCCCTGCGAGAGAGCAACGCCCCGGCACTCGCTTTCCTTGATGCTGGCAACAACAACTTGGAGTTGCGTCCTGTTTTGTCGCTTGTTGAACAAGTCTCGTGTCGTTTGGGCTTTCTGGGTCTTTGTGGATCGACTGTCAGTGATGATCCGCTGGGAAGGGTGCAGGTTGTCGCTGCAGCAGCAAGCGGAAAGGAACCCGCATTTCTCCGGAAGATTGCACATTGTCCCTTCGAAGCCAGAACCGGGAGACGCTCCAGTGGCTGGATCACCAAACAGCGGTGCACCTTTCACGGTTTTAGCACCACCCTCCCAAAATACCCCTTTTTACCATCTCTGTTTATTGCTGTCATTTTCAATTTTTATTTTTATTTTGCAGACGATCGAAGGTCCTTACGTAGGAAATGAGGCCCCTTTTGATTGGGTTCGACATTTTCTTTTTCTTTTTGAATCTTTCAATTTTATATAAAGTCACTATGATAAACGAAATCCCCCCCACGTAGCACTTGCTTCCTGCTGGGGACGCTTGTTAATCTAGGGATTATGAAGTGCTGAGACTGTCACTCTGTAAGTACAGAAAAAAATATATATATATATGAGAAAAGATTACGAGAATGTATCTTTAGCTGCGTGCCCACTTACACCTTCTATTTCTACTCCTTTGTATCTCCTCGTTTTCTCTCTTTCCCTCCTTAAAATACACAAGTATCCAGGAATTTAGTATTCTTTTTTTTCCCCCACTTCTAAATTCCGTGAGCGATTCTTTTTTTCTTGTTTTACTTTTATTATTTTCATAGACAACATTTGCTTTTATTTCTACATTGTGCAACCAGCTGGATTTCTACAAAGCAGCACCGACAGAAAAGGAATATCATTCCAACAAAGTTTCGTGTGACATCACTTTCAAAATGACAGAACCCGCACAGGAACTTGCAGAGGGACGGGTGATTGCGTACAAGACGCCCAATGCCAACGGCGCCATGTGCGTTGTCTCTTGCAACAACGGCAGTGCAAAGAGTGGATGCGTGATAAACAGTACCGCTGGCACGCCCGATCTTGCGACGGAGAACGAAAACCACAGTGAACAGTCGAATGACATAACATCATCTTATTCCAACTCTACACCTAGCACCAAGACCGAGTTTTCCACTGCCTCGCAAACAACATCCACCACTACTTCCAGTAACACATTGTCGCCGTCAGTCAGCCGATCAGATACCCTCCACGCAGCCGCTGCTGCCCTTGGAGGAGAAATCAGCGAAGCGGAGAAAAAAAAGTGGTGCCTCGATTTTTTCCACCGCTATGGCACGCACCTTGTGCAGGTGGGCAGTTTGAAGGAAGGCTCCAAAGACACATCCCAAGATGATTCAGAAGAAGCCACTGCCAACACCGACACGGCCAAAGAAGTAGATTGGGAGGACCCACTGCCGTGCCACTGGATTCCCACGGGGAACGGCCATCACCCCATCTCTTGGCGTTCCCTCAAGCCACTTTGGGAAGTTATGGAAGACACGGCAGACACCCAGCCTTCTGGAGAAGAAACAGAAAGGCTGCGGAAAGGCGTCGCCGTGCTGAAAAAAACGTACGAAGAAATAGCAGCGAGTCAGCCGAAGGAACTTTTCTGCGCTGGAAGCGGATATCTGTGTCGTGAAGACGGGAGCGGCATACTCAAATGCGAATGGCACCCAAACGGAACTCTCCTTGTGCACGACGGTATCACGGCAAATCCGATTCCAACAACACTGCCCCGCATTGACGGACAGGGGAGGTGGAGCGGCTTCTGGCCTCTGATGCCCGACAGCAGCGAGCACGCCAACGGGCTAGATTATTTCTATCAAGGCGAGTGGAAGAATGGGCTGCGCCATGGGCAGGGCATTCTTACCGTGAACGACGGATCAAGATACACAGGACAGTTCAAAGACGATTTCCCTGTTCTGAATGGTGGCATCTGGTATTTCCCTCCGGACTGCTCGACAGGCGAAACGGGGATACACATCACCAAAGGACCAAACAAAGGCTGCTTGCACGAGGGCATGCTGAAGAATGGGCAACCACACGGACAGGGGAAGCTGCTTGACGAGGAGGGGGCGGTATCATCAGGGAAGGGGAGTTCTCCAACGGCCTGTTGAACGGCCACGCCATTGAGTACTGGCCGAACGAGAAGGTCCGCTACAAAGGTGAATGGTTCAACAACCAATGGTTTGGTCACGGCAAGCAATTCGCAGAAGAGGGCAATCTCCTTCGAGAGGGAGTGTTTTCCAATCGGCCTGCTGAACGGCGACGCCATCGAGTACTGGCCGAACAAAAAGATCCGCTACGAAGGTGAATGGCTTAACAACCAATGGTTTGGTCACGGCAAGGAATTCACTGAAGATGGCAATCCCCTCCGAGAGGGAGTGTTTTCCAACGGCCTGCTGAACGGCGACGCCACCGAGTACTGGCCAAAACGGCTCGGTTCGCTACAAAGGCGAATGGAAGAACGGCAAGCCCTGCGATCGCGGAGAAATGTCGAGCAAGGAAAGCATTCCCAGTGAAGAAGAAGATGACTGCGACAAATCGTATACGTACGCCAAAGATTACTGGTCAAACGGCAACATCCGCTACGAAGGCGATTGGAAATATGGCAAATGGCACGGGGAGGGCAGGAGGTACACAGAAGAAGGCATTCCTCTCCAAGATGGGAATTTTGCCAATGGCAAGCTGAACGGCTTTGGATTGGAGTTCTGGCCGAACGGCAAGATCCGCTACAGATGGCAAATGGAAGGATGGCGAATGGCACGGACAGGGCAAGATGTACACAGGAGGAAACTTTCCATGCCAAAAAGGGGAGTTCGCCAACGGCAAGTTGAACGGCTATGGGATCGAGTTATGGCCGAACACCGAGGTCCGCTACGATGGCGTGTGGAAGGATGGCGAGCCCTACGGTCAAGGAAAAATCTTTGACAACGAAGGAAATCTCATCACAAGAAGGAAAATATGCCCACGGCAAGTTGAACGGCAAAGGGAAAGAGTACTGGCCGAACGGCGAAATACGCTACGATGGCGAATGGAAGGACGGCAAGTGGAACGGCGAAGGCACGTACTCCACCCAGGGGGGCGAGATCCCCGAAGAGGAAGAGCCCCCCAAAGACGCAGGGAACGACATTCCCGAAGAGTTTTGGCCGAACGGCCGATTTGAAGGCAATTGGATAGGACGACAAACTCGACGGCGAAGGAAAATACTTGACAAAAAACGGTGTTCTCATTCGGGAAGCCTGGTATGTCGATGGCGTAGCGAATGGTGCCGGCAAAGAGTATTGGCCAAACGGCAAGATCCGCTACGACGGCGATTGGAAAAACGACGAGCCGCATGGTCGTGGCAAAGAGTACTGGCCAAACGGCAACATCCGCTACGACGGCGGATGGAAGGACGGCAAACCGCACGGCCAGGGCAAGATGTACTCAGAAGAAGGCAAACTCTTCCAAGAGGGAGAATACATTAACGGTTCATTGAACGGCAGGGCACAGAGTACTGGCCAAACGGCAACATCCGCTACGATGGCCAATGGAAGGACGACAAGCCACATGGGGACGGAAAGTATTTCACCGTGGACGGCAATCCCGCCAAGAACACGACGATGGAAACGCTGCAGACCGTGGTCCTGCTGGAGATTCGCGAAGAACCCAAAATCGAAGTGCACGCCCCCTGAAGCACTGACTTTGGAGCTCACCCACACCCTTGTCAATGGCCAGCCACGCCCTTTTGAAAAGACGGCAAGAGGGGTATTTCCATTACATCAACGCGAACGGAAATCCGGTCTACATTGATTGTGAACCGACCTCGAACGTTTTGTCGATCCCTTGCAGAAAATTCCCAGGAGACTGCCAACGCCGGACTGCTCATGCCCGACCGAGCGGCCGATTTGGGTTTCACCCATGTCGTGATTGACGGCCAGCTCCGCCCGTTTGCGAGAACGGAGGAAGGAAAGCTATGCTACTATGATATGGACGGAAAATCGATTGAGCTCGAAAAAACCATTCCCCGAAAATTTTGCGAACCTTGCGCGAAGACCTCTACAGGCGTTCCTCGGCAGTGAATGCGACTTGTTTCCTTGCTGCCCACCTGTTGCTCGTTTGCCCCGGGCTTGTCTTCCTGGAGGAGAAATAACCGACATGACGGAGCTGCACCCCCCCTGAGGCGCTGGCTTTGGGGCTCACCCACATCCTGGTCAGAGGACAGACCTCGCCCTTTTGAAAAGACGGCAAGAGGGTGTTTCCGTTACATCAACGCGAACGGAAATCCGATCTACATTGATTTGAACAGACCCCGAACGTTTTGTCGGCTTGCTGATTGAAAGCGCGCGGTACGCGAAATGCGTTATCGCGACGGGCATCCAT
>JBAMBP010001621.1:0-15817 GCA_037044515.1 Phortica magna
TGGGTCGAAGAGGGAGCCGACTAAGAATCTATCTAACTGCAGCCGTAGGCGTTAGATAGTTCCGGTAGCGACCAGAAGGGACCCGCAGCGACACCGCGTGCGAACCCGCGCGCTGTCACCGCACGCGCGCTCCGCCCCATTCCGACCGGGCGGTCGGGGCGTGGCGCGACGCCACCGCGTTCTCGCGCAATAAACCATCCGCGTCGCGCAGCCCCCGTGGGTCCGCTGTCACTGTCACACCGCGCACTCGCGCGCTCGCTCATCCTGATCCAGGTGCGCCACCCGACTGCCCATCACCCGGACAGTCGGACCCGGCCGGAGGCGATCCGCCCGGTCGAAGCGCGCAGACCTCCTCTCGTTTGTCTGCCGGAGGAATGATCAGAGCGCGCGCGCACTGGCGCCGGGGGACTCATCGGCGCGTGGCGTACTTCCCCGCTGTCGGCGCCAGGCGGTCGGGGCGCGCCCCCCCCACACCACCACCACACCCCCGGTGTGTGTGTGCGGCCCCCCATCACCACTACATCCCCGCTATCGGCTTTTTTGAAATCCCACCCACCATCCCCCGATAGCGGCTCATTTTCGCTAACTAATCCCAAGCCCGATCACGGGCACCCCCAAGCACTTTCAAGTATAACTCACTTCTCTCTCTCACACTCACACTTTCTCGCACCATGTACATATACTCAATGTATACACACAAACACACAAAACAAAACCTACTCTCCTTGACTCACTCCCTGTTGACCCGCGCGCGGAATGGGGTGGAGCGCGTGATGGTGGACAGAAGGCAGCGGGTGAGCACAACGCTCGCCACGACTCACCTTCTTCCATCTCGCTCACCCTCACTTCTCATCTCTCTCTCCATCACTGCTTCAGGCTTCCACATCATCATCGGCACTGCGAACATCATCATCAACTCTCTCTCCTTTCTTCCTCCTTCCTCTATCATCATCATCATCTTCATCTAGGACAGCGCGCGGCGTGCGCACAAAGTAACGCGCGCGAATGGGTCGAAGAGGGAGCCGACTAAGAATCTATCTAACTGCAGCCGTAGGCGTTAGATAGTTCCGGTAGCGACCAGAAGGGACCCGCAGCGACACCGCGTGCGAACCCGCGCGCTGTCACCGCACGCGCGCTCCGCCCCATTCCGACCGGGCGGTCGGGGCGTGGCGCGACGCCACCGCGTTCTCGCGCAATAAACCATCCGCGTCGCGCAGCCCCCGTGGGTCCGCTGTCACTGTCACACCGCGCACTCGCGCGCTCGCTCATCCTGATCCAGGTGCGCCACCCGACTCCCCATCACCCGGACAGTCGGACCCGGCCGGAGGCGATCCGCCCGGTCGAAGCGCGCAGACCTCCTCTCGTTTGTCTGCCGGAGGAATGATCAGAGCGCGCGCGCACTGGCGCCGGGGGACTCATCGGCGCGTGGCGTACTTCCCCGCTGTCGGCGCCAGGCGGTCGGGGGCGCACCCCCCCACACCACCACCACACCCCCGGTGTGTGTGTGCGGGCCCCCCCCCCCCATCACCACTACATCCCCGCTATCGGCTTTTTTGAAATCCCACCCACCATCCCCCGATAGCGGCTCATTTTCGCTAACTAATCCCAAGCCCGATCACGGGCACCCCCAAGCACTTTCAAGTATAACTCACTTCTCTCTCTCACACTCACACTTTCTCGCACCATGTACATATACTCAATGTATACACACAAACACACAAAACAAAACCTACTCTCCTTGACTCACTCCCTGTTCGACTCTCGCGCGCGGAATGGGGTGGAGCGCGTGCATGACGTGGACAGAAGGCAGCGGGTGAGCACAACGCTCGCCCGACTCACCTTTTCTCCGTCTCACTTTCTCCTCCTCCATCACTCCAGGTTCACATCATCTCACTCACTCTCTCCTCCTCTCTTCTCCTCCTCCTCTATCATCATCATCATCTTCATCTAGGACAGCGCGCGGCGTGCGCACAAATAACGGCGCGAATGGGTCGAAGAGGGAGCCGACTAAGAATCTATCTAACCCTAACCCTAACCTTAACCACAACCACAACCACAACCACAGCCGGTCACGGGTTCGATCCCCGCCAAGTGCCAATAATTATATTTTCTGAAGACACCCCAAAAAAACAGAGATCAAAAGAAAACACACCACCACCACCACGGTCGAAACACATCATCAGCAGCATCAGAGCAGATCAGAGAAGACCCTCCAACAATCAGAGAAATCCCTTTTTGGAGTTTCTGGAAACCAACAGAAGACAACAGTCAAGGTCCAGAGGTTCGCAAAGAAACCCACAAACAGAGAACAGACGGAACACCACCAGAGAACCAACACAGCACTCCAGAAACACCAAACAGTAATACTTCGAAGCATCACAGGCAGCAGACCATTCTCACGGCAAACGTCCTGCTGTGTCGTCGGGATCAGTCACCTCTCTGCGTCTGTTCACACACAGGCCAACAGACTGGACCTCCCCAAACCAGACAGCGGAGCGCAGAGTTCAAACCCAACCTCCTCCTCTGCCCAGTTGAGGATTTGTTCAACAGCAATCAGTCGGATGTCTTTCGTTTTTCATTTCATGTGTTGCTCTATGTGAATCTTAGTTGTCTTGTATTCCATTTGACAGGAATGCACTGTATTATAGGAAATGGCTCTTCTAATTTTGTTCCTAAATCTTTGTGCTTGCAATCAACTATTAATTTCCTATTCTCGTTTTGAGTATCAGCCTTTTCTTTCCCTTCAGAAAGATGGCTGCGCCGCCAAGCAAATCGCAAGTCGGATTGTGTGATTCCCACAAAATGTTGTCCTTGTTTCTTTCTACTTCGTCAAACCAAAATGAAAACTTTCTTCTTCGCGCTTCGCAATCACCAGAAAGACAGAAAGAGAGAGAGAGAGAGTAGAGAAAAGTAGGTAAGCGGATCGGAACCAAAAAGCAACCGTGGATACATTTTCGAAACACTGCATTTTGCCCTCCGCCATTTCAAGCGCCAGAGTTCTTCTTTACAGCACAAAGAAGGAAAACAAAATTAAAAACTATTTCGATTGATTCTGAATTCCGGATGCGAATGGTTCACACCGCTATCCGTCGGGTTGTATGTGAGTTTTGAAAAAGCAGTAAATTAAAATGTTACGCAAAAATAAAAGCAATCGTTTGGTAATCTAAAATAAGATCTCGGTGTGGTAGGTGAAAGAATCCACAGGAGCGCAAAGACTGATTCTGTCAATCAATCCCACAAAAAGCATGGCACGCAGCTCACTGAATTTTGGTTGTTGAAGAGACAGAATTTTTTTTCCTTTTACACAACAACGGCAATGGATGCCCGCCGCGACGGCGACCCTTTCGCTCCAGGGCGCAGTCAAATCACTACCCGACAAAACGTTCGGCGCCTGTATCAAATCGATGTAGGTCGGATTTCCGTTCGCGTTGATGTAACGGAAAAACCCTCTTGCCGTCTTTTCGAAAGGGCGAGGCTTGGCCTCCTGACCAAGATGTGGGTGAGCCCCAAAGCCAGTGCCTCAGGGGGGGTGCATTCCGTCACGTCGGTTATTTCTCCTCCGCAAAGACAGGCCAGGGGCAAACGAGCAACAGGCGGGCAAGCAAGGAAACAAGTCGCATTCACTGCCGGGAACGCCTGTAGAGGTCTTCGCGCAAGGTTCGCAAAATTTTCGGGGAACAGTTTTTTCGAGCTCAATCGGTTTTCCGTCCATATCATAGTAGCAGAGCTTTCCTTCCTCCGTTCTCGCAAACGGGCGGAGCTGGCCGTCAATCACGACATGGGTGAAACCCAAATCGGCCGCTCGGTCGGGCATGAGCAGTCCGGCGTTGGCAGTCTCCTGGGAATTTTCTGCAAGGGATCGACAAAACGTTCGGGGTCTGTTCAAATCAATGTAGATCGGATTTCCGTTCGCGTTGATGTAACGGAAAAACCCTCTTGCCGTCTCTTCGAAAGGGCGTGGTTCGTCATCGACCAGGATGTGGGTGAGCCCCAAAGCCAGTGCCTCAGGGGGGGTGCAGTCCGTCATGTCGGTTATTTCTCCTCCAGAAAGACAGGCCAGGGGCAAACGAGCAACAGGCGGGCAAGCAAGGAAACAAGTCGCATTCACTGCCGGGAACGCCTGTGGAGATCTTCGCGCAAGGTTCGCAAAATTTTCGGGGAACAGTTTTTTCGAGCTCAATCGGTTTTCCGTCCATATCAAAGTAGCAGAGCTTTCCTCCCTCCGTTCGCGCAAACGGGCGGAGCTGGCCGTCAATCACGACATGGGTGAAACCCAAATCGGCCGCTCGGTCTGGGCATGAGCATTCCGGCGTTGGCAGTCTCCTGGGAATTTTCTGCAACGGGTCGACAAAACGTTCGGGGTCTGTTCCAATCAATGTAGATCGGATTTCCGTTCGCGTTGATGTAACGGAAACACCCTCTTGCCGTCTTTTCGAAAGGACGTGGCTGGCCGTTGACCAGGGTGTGAGTGAGCCCCAAAGCTCAGCGCCTCAGGGGGCGTGCACTCCATCTTGGGTTCTTCACGAATCTCGGCAGGACCGCGGTCTGCAGCGTTTCCATCGTCTTGTTCGTTGCGGGAATGCCATCCTCGGTGAAATACTTTCCGTCCCCATGTGGCTTGTCGTCCTTCCATTCGCCGTCGTCATTTGCCGTTTGGCCAGTACTCTGTGCCATGCCGTTCTGGCTGTTAATGCAGTATCCTCTTAAGGTTTGCCTTTTGGAGTACATCTTGCCGCCGTGCGGTATGCCGTCCTTCCATTCGCCGTCGTAGCGGATGTTGCCGTTTGGCCAGTACTCTTTGCCATGACCATGCGGCTCGTCGTTTTTCCATTCGCCGTCGTAGCGGATGTTGCCGTTTGGCCAGTACTCTTTGCCTTCGCCATTCGCTACGCCTTCGACGTACCAGGCTTCCCGAATGAGGACACTCGTCTTTTGTAAAGTATTTCCCTTTGCCGTCGAGTTTGTCGTTCTTCCAATTGCCCTCAAATCGGCCGTTCGGCCAAAACTCTTCGGGGCTGTCGTTCGCTGCGTCTTCGGGGAGCTCTTCCTCTTCGGGGATCTCGCCCCCCTGGGTGAAGTACGTGCCTTCGCCGTTCCACTTGCCGTCCTTCCATTCGCCATCGTAGCGAATTTCGCCGCTCGGCCAGTACTCTTTGCCCTTGCCGTTCAACTTGCCGTAGGCATATTCTCCTTCTTGGATGAGAATGCCTTCGTTGTCAAACATTTTTCCTTGGCCATGGGGCTCGCCGTCTTTCCACATGCCATCGTAGCGGACCTCGGTGTTCGGCCAAAACTCGATCCCATAGCCGTTCAACTTGCCGTTGGCAAACTCCCCTTCTTGGATGAGGAAACTCTCCTCCTCTGTACTCCTTGCCCTCTCCGTTCCATTCGCCGTACTTCCATTCTCCTTCGTAGCGGATGTTGCCGTTTGGCCAGATACTCGATGCCAAAGTCGTTCAGCTTGCCGTTGGCAAACGCCCCTCCTGGAGGAGATTGCCATCTTCAGTGAACTGCATGCCCTGCCCGTGCCATTCGCCATTTTTCCATCTCCGCTCGTAGCGGAGTTGTCGTTCGTCCAGTTCTCGATGCCGTGGCTGTTCAACAGGCCGTTGGAAACTCCCCTTCCTGTAGGAGAGTGCCATCTTCAGTGAATTGCTTGCCGTGACCAAACCATTGGTTGTTGAGCCATTCGCCTTCGTAGCGGATCGTTGCCGTTCGGCCAATACTCGATGGCTTGCCCGCTTACCATCCCGTTGGAGAACTCTCCTTCCCATGGTCAATAAGCGCTCCTCGTCAAACAGCTTCCCTTGTCCGTGCGGCTTCCCATTCTTCAGCATCCCCTTGTACAAGCGACCTTTGTTTGGTCCTCCGGTGATGCGCATCCCGGTTTCGTCTGTCGAGAGTTTCGGAGGGAAATACCAGACGCCTCCTTTTTGCACAGGGAAATCATCTTTGAACCGTCCTGTGTATGTTGAATCGTCGCTCACGGAGAGGATGCCTTGTCCATGGCGCAACCCTTCCTTCCACTCGCCTTGATAGGAATATTCCAACCCGTTGGCGTGCTCGCTGCTGTCGCGCATCAGAGGCCAGTAGCCCCACTTCCTCCCCTGCTCGTCAATGCGGGGCAGTGTTGTTTGAATTGGTTTTGCCGCGGTGCCGTCGTGCACAAGGAGAGTTCCGTCTGCGGACCATTCGCAGTTGATTGCGCCGCTCCCGTCTTCATGGCATAGATACCCGCTTCCAGCGCAGAATAGTTTCTTCGGCTGACTCGCTGCTGTTTCTTCGTACACTTTTTTCAGCACGGCGATGCCTTTCCGCAGCCTTTCTGTTTCTTCTCCAGGAGGCTGGGTGTCTGCAGTGTCTTCCATAACTTCCCAAAGTGGCTTGAAAAAACTCCAAAAGATGGGGCCATGGTCGTTCACCGTGGGAATCCAGTGGCACGGCGGTGGATCCTCCCTATTTTCTTCTTCGGACGTGTCGGCGGTGGCAGTGGCTTCCTCCGAATCATCTTTGGGATCGGCTCGCTTCTCTCCACGGGGAACAGTCGGAAGGAAGTGGGCCCTGGGTATATCTTGGGAACCTTTCTCCGTGTTGAAAAGCGCAGACTTGCCTTTCCCGGCAGTCATATGCACAAAATGCGTGCCATTGTTGTGGAAATAATCGAGGCACCACATTTTTTTCTCCTCATCGCTGCGTTCTCCACCAAGGGCAGCAGCGACATCATGGAGGGTCTCTGGTCGGATGACTATTGGCGGCAATGAGTCCTTGGAGGAGCCCTTGGAGGAGTCAGAGGATGTCAACGGGAAAAGACTCTTTTCCGAGGAGGACTGCACGGTCTCGATGTCAGGCTTCGCAGGCCCGTCACTTGTTGCGGAATTGGGGCGACGTGTTGTTCTGCTCTCCGACTTTCCACTCACTTTTTTCGTTGTCAAACGGGTAGGCGCGCCAGCGGTACTGTCAGTCATCTTTCCTATCTTTTCACTGCCGCTATTGCATGAGACAAAGCACATGGCACCGTTACCCCCGGGTGTCTTGTACGCAATCACCCGTCCCTCTACAAGTTCCTGTGCGGGTTCTGTCATTTTGAAAGCGATGCCACACGAAACTTTGTTGGAATGGGATTCCCTTTCTGTCGGCGCTGGTTTGTATATACCCAGCTGGTTGCACAATGTGAAAAAAAAAAAAAAGCAAATGGACTTTGTTAAAACAAAAAATAAAAAAAAAGAGGATCGCTCACGAAATTTGGTAGTGGAATTAAAAAGAAAAAATACTATATACCTAAATACTTGTGTGTTTCGAGGAGAGGAGGAGAGGAGGAGAGAAGAAAAGGGTAGCGGAAATAGATTCGATGGAGAAGGTGCAAGTGGGCACACTGCTAAAGATACATTCTCCTAATTTCTTCTCACATTTTTTTTTTTTTTTGTGTATTTACAAAGCGGTAGTCCCAGCACGCCAAAATCCACAGATTAACGAGCGTCCCCAGCAGGAAGCAAGTGCTACGTGGGGGGATTTGGCCTTCTGGGTGAGGGTAAATTATTATTAAAAGAAAAAAATCAAAAGTAGTATTTCCCGAAATAATGAAACAGTCCATTTTCAGTTACTAGTTTTTCGATTACCATAATGACTTTTAATTTAAAATTGAAAGATTCGAAAAAAAGAAAAAAATGTCGAGCCCAATCAGAAGGGCCCCATTTCCCAAGTAAGGATCTTCAATCGTCTGCAAAATATAAAAATTGAAAATGACAGAGGGGGGTGCTAAAACCGTGAAACGTGCACTGCTGTTTGGTGGTCCAGCCACTGGAGCGTTTCTGCCGCGTTTTTCCACGGTTCTGGCTTCGAAGGGACAATGCGCAAATCTATCTGGAGAAATGGCGAGGGTCCCTTTTGTCGCTTTGCTGCTGCTGCGACAACCTGCACCCTTCCCAGAGGATCATCACTGACAGTCAAACCATAAAGACCCAGAAAGCCCAAACGACATGGGACTTGTTCAACAAGCGACAAAACAGGACGCAACTCCAAGTTGTTGTTGCCAGCATCAAGGAAAGCGAGCGCCGGGGCGTTGCTCTCTCGCAGAGCACGCCACAGTGTCGATACCCCAGATTTCCCTTTTTTTGCCTACCCCGCCACCGCCAAAGCGATTGGCGCTGAGGTTCAAGTGCACTAGCGAAGCAGGCGAGCAGCGCTCAAGTCCATTCGCCAAAACCAAGACATCATCGTCGGTCAAAGAGCAGTTTGCAGTGATCTATTCGGCAAGAAGTTTTCAACACCATTGCAAGGCCTACGGAAAAGAGAAGCTTGCAACAGAAGACAGTTTTATAAAGAAATAAAGGGAGAAGGTGTTCATGATTGGAGAAATGAATTCACTGCAAGAGATGTCAAAAAAAGGGAAATCTCAGTAGGCTCACCAAAAAAAAAAAAAACTTCACAAGAATGTGTGTTTGTGTGTGGTAGTAGAGTTTGTTTGCACGAAGAAGATGTACCTCTTTCGCTGTCAATCTATGTTACTTGTTTTCCCCCTTTACGATTTTCGGGGGTACCAAACAGTACGCGAAACTAGTTTTTTATCTTTTTTTTTTTTCAAAAAGTATTTTGGGAAAGATGAATTCTGGGTAAACGAATAAAATATGCTTATTGTCCTTTTTCTGGTAAAGGGGAATGTGATTAAGCACAAAGAACAATCACTCAGAGAGTGGAAAAAAAAAATCAACCCGTTTTGGGTTATGTGTGATTGTATTATGGCAATTGCAAAAAAAAAAAAGGATTTCACTTGTTTAGGTCCTCTTGTATGGATTCGATAACGGTGTCGCAGTCCACTCATTATTTCCAGCAGTAGTTTCCTTTTTTATGGCAAGAACAGCAGGCTTGAAGCCGGAATCGACATACCAGACCACAGGCGGACCTTCCCAGTGCGGCGGTTTATCTCCAAATTTGTATTCCAAGGAATATCTGCCAAATACGCTTTTTGCCGTGACGCGGGCAGCAGTTCCATTCTTAAAGGCTTCGGGATTATCCGGTCCCAACGCAACAACCGGAACGATGAGAGGGCACTCGAATGTTTCTGCCAAAAGACGGGCCGCTTCCTGATTACGAAAATCACTTTCCGTTTGCTGTCTATCAGGATTTTTTCCATCAGAAGTGACAAGTGTGGCACCAAGAGAGTGGATGGCATCGACGAGACTACTTTCCACTGTTCCATCCTCTTTCGTCTTGCACTGTACAAGAAGGAGGCAGACCCCGGGAACAACGCAAATAACATCTGCGAAAGGTGCGCTGCCGCCGTTGACAAAAATAAATGCTTCTTCTGTTTGTTTTTCTTTTTGTTCTTCTTTTATCTCAAATATTTCGTTTATTGTTTCTTCGATATTTTTTGTCTCGTCGGCTTTGTTGAAATCGCCTTTCCGCTGGGTTCTGCTAGGCAGTTCTTTGGAGAGCGACACGACACCTGGGATTCCCCTCTTTTTTGACAAATCGGCAGTGTTATCCTTCAGGATTTGATTCACGCATTCGGGCACGGCCCAAAGTTTGTCCGTCTTACCTCCGGTCGACCAGTCAAACGAAAGAGCGGACAGCAAAGTTGAAACGGCAGTAGCGACGTTGCAGTCGTCCACAACATCTTGACTGTAAGTCATTGCCTGCACGAGGGTTCTCAGCTGCGCGGCCGCTTCGTGCTCGAAAAGTTTGCCTGCCTGTGACGTGAGCTCCAAACGACCGTACCCGAGACTCAGCAGAGCGAACTGGGAGGCTGGCATGACCCAAGTCCTTTTCTTCTCCGTTACTTTTTCCAACTTCTTCTCCTCGTTTCTCTCCAGGATGCAAATAGACCCGAGCTGGGAATACATCGAGAGCCTTCTTCTCCATCCCAGAAAACTGGACGGCTGTTGGCTTGCCAAATGCAGCAAAAAGAACCGTCCAGAGACCGCAGCTTCCATTTTTCTCAATACCCTCCAATGAACGGTCTTTCAATCCATTCTTTTGTGAATATGAAAAAGAAGCGCTGATGGCTACCATATTGCCCAGCTGCCTGTAGGCAAACTCTTTGGCGGCATTGCTGATGCATTTGGGCGCAAATATGGCTTCCTGTTTGGCCTTCTCCGTGTCGACGAAGGAGCTACCGGTCAAGTAGGGTTTGATTTCCTCGTGCGCAATGACAGCGCACCGCGCATTCTCTGAAACGAGTAAAAATGATTTGCTCTTCAGAATAAGCTCGAAAATCTTGTCGTCTTTTTTAATGCCCAGTAAGTGGCACATGAAATCGAGGCTGGCCGGAGGAAGGACAATGGGCACGACGAAGGAAGGCTGGGAAACCGTATCGGCGGGGTCGTCAAGAGAGCCTGTAGAAGCAAAAATCACACGGATACGCCCAAGTAATTTTTCAAGGATCCGGTATTCGGGGTCCGCGGCTAGCCCAGTCGGATCGCCCTGAAATGCGCGGCAGAGGGCTTTCACAAAAACTTTTTGAGAGAGAGCTTCATCAAAGATGAATACCGTGTTTTGGTAGCCACTTGTTTCTTCGAAATCGGGCAGGCTCCCTTCCTTTGGGATAACGTCTCTCTCTTCTAGGATTGTTCGGATGATAAAAAGGAGATGGCTGTACGCCGCCTTGCTGCGCTCAATCACCAATTTGTTCCTTTTGTTTTCATCCTTAGCGTTGTCCACCTGTTTCCTGGATAGCATCAATTCCGGCGAAGTTTTTACAAACCTCGGGCAACTTAATCGCCGAGACAAAGATGGTGAGTGTGTTACTTGTGTTTATTTCAACGTTCTTTTCATCGCTTTTTCTTATTTCTGTGCTTTCTACTTCATCTGTTCCAGAGGGGGTTTTACGTGCTTTTAATGCTTCGGATTCAAGAATTTCAACGGCGTGCAAAGCAAAATGGGTTTTACCACCACCGCTTTCAGAGACGAAAAACGCTGGGAGCGTTCTGGAGGTACCTGGTGTCGAAATGGACATATATTTCGCGCTCTGTACCGGGAACCGGAAAATGCTTTATTAGCTCGCGCATCTGGATCGTAAGAAAGGTCGTTGGCGAGAGTGGTGTTCGCTAAATTACATTCGGGAGTACCCTTTTTCTTTTCATAAGCCAAATTCACACAGCGCTTTAAAGTTCCTTTTTTCGGCTATAAGTCGGACAAGCAATTCTACGAAGGTGTCTGCTGCGTCGTTTATCGGCTGTTGAGCTGCTCAGTGGCGAGCTTCTTAGTGGCGATTGTTAAGCGAGTAAAATCTTGCACCAGGCCAGCGTGGTAAGTGCGATAGCGTCGGCCTTCTCTTGCTTACTGGATGGCGCTCCCTTTTCTTCTGGTGTTTCATTATTATTATTATTATTATTATTATTATTATTATTATCATTCTTATTCCATGTCATTATTGTTAGTTGCTCCTACTAACAGCGTTGTTGCCGAACAGACAATTTGAGCCAGTCCCTGAAACCTTGCAAGATGGGATTCCGGCGAATGTTAATCTCAGCATGCGGAATTCCAGAAGGGGCTTCGACAGCAAGCGGGTTCATAGTTGTCTATCAGAGCTTAGCCAGTCGACAACTGCGTCGCTAGCGCCCAGTTCCCTTCCGCACAGCTCAAGGAGAGCTTTCTGGCTTTCCGGCGTGAGGGAAAACAAGCGCAACAAACCCGGACAGAGTGAAGTCGCAAAAGGGGGGATGATGGGCAATGCGGCTGCGGAACATGGATAGCGGGAGCAAAGTTGGAGTAAACAAGAAATATCTAAGAAAAAGCAAAAATGAAGGAAGAGAGAAAAAGGAGTTGCTGAAAATCACACACACAAAAAGATAGATGAGCAGGAAATGAAAACACGATTTCACGGAAAAGCCTGTATCGCAGTACCAGCGCTGACTGTTTCTTTTTCGATATAGGAAGTTGTAATGCAAGTAAAACGAAAAAAAAAAAAAGTGTTTAGAATAGTGACAGAGCACATAAAGAGATAAAAGAATACATCCTACTAAAATACTTGTTCACGTTGAAAAATGATAAGAGAAAAGAGAGGAAAATGCAAGAAAGATTGCATATTATTATTATTATTATTCTTGTGAAATTCAGCGTCATCTTGCACTCCCTAGAAGAACTGAGCGTCCCCGACAGGAAACAAATACTGTGTAAGGAGGGAGGGTACGGAGGATCGGTTTCCCCTGATCCGCCATCTGAGAAAAGGGAAACAATTCTGGAAACCAGAAAATGAAGAGGACTGATCCAAATCCTCCTTCATGTCATGAGAGTCTATTCATTGGTCTTTGCCTCTTTCTCTTTGTTTGCGCATCTCCGCCAGGATTCTTGGAAGAAATATGAGAGATTTTAGCACTGCAGATACCTTCCGGTTGGCCAACTAAGACAATATTATTCAGGAAAAGGATCACGCTGAACTCACTCCCTCAACATAATCGACAAATCGGTCAATGACATAAGAAGTCCTTGACTCTCAATCCTTGTTTTGTGGAAGTTCATCTTTTTTTTATTTCTCTACTGGGAAAATAGTCTATGACAAATGTGAAAACGCGCTCTTGCGCTTTTGAAAAAAAAAAAAGATGAAACACTGGCCAAAAGAGCCAGGTATCTAGAAGAGGGAGAAAAGGGGTAATCGGATTGACTTATTCATAAGCGAGGATCTTCGATCTTCTTCTTCAAAATAAAAATAAAAAAAAAGATCTCTGGTAAATTTTCTATTTCTTGTTCTGGTTATTTTCCTTTTCCGAAAGTAAGCGTTTCCAATATAAAAAAAATTACAATTTACGTTATTGTGAGTCCTTTCGGAGAAGAAATTGTAAAAAAGAAAAAAAGGAATGACGCAACTTTTCGTTCACACAAAAAAAAAAATCTGGCAGATGGACAATGAATAGAGGCGGAAGAAAAAAGGGTAAAATACTGACTTCATCAGAAAAATCGCTTCACAAATCCTGTTACTAAGGGTTGTCCTTGCAGTTCGTGAGAATGATTTTTTTGAAATGCTTGTCATACTCTTTAACAGCATCCAAAAAATCGGCACACATATTCAAGTTCGGGTTGGCATCGTGAAGCTGGTTAGCATATTCTTCTGCTTTTTTCTTCATAAATTCGATCATTGCACTGCGTTGTAGCAGTTCCTTAGTAACTCGTTGATCACATAGCTAAGTTGTTTTCATCTGTCCTCGTCATTCCTGCGTTTTTCGGCAATAGGCTGTCGTCAGGTTTCTCATCTGTATTTGTTATTTCGTTCCTCTTGATTTACCTTTTTTTCTCTTCCTCTCCCATCAAAAACAGGATAGCGTCTTCGTCAAGAGTGCATAACATGACTTTAGAACTGAAAACACGTCCAAGTAGACGCAGCATGTCGTTTCATTCCACGTATCTGTCGTGTTTCGAAACAAGGCGCAAAAATTCGTGACACTGTCTTGATGCGTGTTGTGGCCTGTCCATGTTAGCAGACATCCACATGCTTCCAGATTAACCGAATACTCAAAGTCGATGAGTGACAATGCGTGTGTTGCCCTGGAGCTTTGGCAAGTGATAACATTTGGCGGGCGCACGTCGCAGTGGGCAATCCTGAGGTCATCGTGGAGTGCGGCCACAAGAGCTAGAACACGGCCTTTTCTTGGTCTAATTCTGAGTCTCGCAGTGGTTTTCCGGGACGTATGGTGTGATTGTGAAGACAACGGAGCGGTATTTTGGGGTCTGCCTGTCTTTGCCGTAGGTACTGTTCGATCCTGAATTGCTTGGCCTTCCTCTTTTTCTGCTCAATGAAACGTTGCTTTTGATTTTTGTGCTTTCACTTGGGAGTGATGATCCGTATCTGGTCCGGTGACTTTTGCCAATTTTTCGCAGCCAGCATGGGTGCAATGGAGAAAGTTTCCTTCTCCAAAAACTAAAACAAATACCTCTCGGTTATCAATAAATGAAGTATAAGCTTTCTGTGAAGGAATAGTTTTTGATCCAGGCTCTGGTTATTTCCGAATATTTTTGCAGCCTCCCATCCAAAAGACCACAAAAAAATTCTTTTTTTTTTTGGAAAAACTCGGGTGAAGAACGGCACTCGGCAATCTGGCAAATACCAGAAGAAATACAAGGAAATCGTCGACATACTTAGACAGAGGAAGAAAGGCTTCATCCGGATGATAAGCCAAGTTCATAGGTTTCCCTAGTGAAAAGCTGTAGAATTCATCATAAGTAATGTTTTTTTTGCAAACGAATTTCCGGACGGCTTTGCCTCGTACAGTTTGCATAGATACGGTATGGGGTGACAGCGTATTTTTCCTTTCTTATTTTACATGGTGCCACCAAGCCGATTTCACTTTGGCTCAGCAACAGCCACGTAGATAAAGAAAAAACCGAACCACGGACAAAAGTTAAAGCCAGTTGAAATGGCCTCCGTCACAGCTAGTTCAAGATCGTCTTCCTTTTCTTTTACCTCGCAAATAAGAAAGTGAAAGTCCTTATAAGACAAAGCAAGGTCTGGCTTGGTTTTGAGTAACGTCGATTTTGATTCAGTGTTGGCAGAAAAAACGAATTGGGCATCGGGAATCATTGCACGAAAGTGGTTAGCGAAAACGTTGACCAGAGGAAAGGCAAAAGCCGAAAGCCACACGTTTTCTCCGCTGGGATTTGTGCGGTATGGTAAGAGAAACTCGGTTTTCATTATTTCTCGCTGCTTTTTGCTGCTTGCCCAACGCTCTATTGGTTCAATGATGGCTTCTAAAAAAAGTAAACGGGCTCACTTGTCGGACATCGGCATCCCAAATGCTCAATATATTGTTCTCCTGAAGCCAATATAGCACTTTCATCGCTTTACAGAAGGAATCGTTGACGAAAAGACTGGACCTCCAGCGCATCGGGATTTGTGAAAAGCGCTTTAGGATCTTTTTCTGTAAAGAAATCGAGAGCGGTGATTGGAGAATTCTGTAGCTTCAGCAAATTTGACAGCCCCCTCAATTCTTTCTTGCTGAGGGAACAAAAAATCGATTACAGTGGTGAACTTGGATTCAATTTCGATGATATATGTGAGATACTGTACTTGCTGTTCGTCAAATCCCGCGTAGTCGGACAGTTCCTCACAAGTTCAAAGGGAAACGGCAGCTTGATCTGCGTCATTGAAGAAAAAATGAAAAAAAAAAAAAAAAAATCTGAATAATAAAAAAAATGAATTGAATCTAGAAGCTTTAAAAAAAAAGGAGCCTTATTAGTAAATAAAATTCTGAAATCAAAAAAAGAAAAACAATGTGGAAATAATAGAAATTAGAAAAAGAATCGAAAACTGTAAGCTAAAAAGTTAAACTCTGAAAGAAAACCAAAAAGAGGGAGAGAGAAAAAAAAATTGACCAACGACAGCAGCGTGCATTTTTTTTCCCCCTCAAAATGAATCAACAGGAATACTTACCAATACTTTTTTTTTTTTTTAGTATGTTACAAAAAGTGAAAATTATAAAATCCTCCCAGGGAAAATTACCGCATACTCCGTCGATGAACGAAGCAAAACGGCAAAAGTGCCCAAATGAGAAAGAGAACCAAAGCACAAATCGTCAAGTGAAAGGCCTCGGCAATCAGAATGTTTTTTTCAGCGCGCCAAAGTTGAGCGTTGAGGAAAATCATCCGAGAGGCAAGTCTCCAGAAAGGAACAGAAGAAGAAGCGTCACAAGAACAAGTCCTACTTATTTACCCGTCTGCTTTGAATACATGGAGAAAGAGAGTGAAGAGAATGATACACTGAATTATCTCATTATGCGGATTTACTTTTAGAGGGAGCATACTAGTCGGTACCCATAAACATGTCAACATATGAACTTACAAAGCGTACGTACTTCACTCCATATTCCCAAACTAACGAGCGTCCCCGACA
>JBAMBP010001626.1:0-10258 GCA_037044515.1 Phortica magna
AAATTGGTTTGATCTTTGAATAATTCATCGGGCAACTTTTCGAGTTGATGATTCCCAGTTATTTCAATTTGCTCTAAATTTTCAGCTCCTTTGAAAAAATTGGCGTCAATAGATTTACCAAAACTGTTTTGTAGAACAACTTTTTTTAAATTCTTCATATCAGTAAAGCTGAGTGGGAGTGGCTTGTATGTTTCCGGTTTGTCCCCACTAATACTTATTATAATTGTTTCCAGTTCAATTAATTCTCCTTTGGCATCTTCAATTTCTTCGAAAGTAGTTTTGCTTGTGCTAGACAAATCCAGAGTTTTTAGATTGTTCAAATTCGCGAACATATTTTTGGGCATGCTTTTAAGATTCTCGAAATTTAACTTTAATTCTCTTACATTTGTATAAGCTTGTAAAATTTCTTCGTTAATTTGTTCACTATCAGTTGAGATTTCTAAAGATTGCACACCTTTTTCGGGGTCGACGATTGTTTCAGATTTAAAATAATTGGTGCCGCTATATTGAATTTTAACTTCATGCTTGATATCGAGTTCCTTTAACATTTCCAGTGAATTATACGAATTTGAAATGTCGCAATTTTCGAATCTTATTTGTGTTATTTTGACAGCTGGGTCAGCTTCAGTTATTTGCTTTGCACAATTTAGTTTGTTTTGTAATTCACCCGAGCAATCCATTGAAAGAAAATGTATCTCTCCATCATGATCAATAATAGCCTCGTTACATGGTGCTTCCCGACGTACACGCGAACTCGAACTTTCACTTTGTTGAAAAGTGTAGAGCACTAAAATTATTAACAAATAAAACTCTTGCATTTAAATGCTTAATTCAACTGAAGATCCAACTTCGAAGACTGTCCGCGAATGACTGAGTTCGGGATGCAAATTTTAATTTCATAACAACTGAGCTTGGTTGGTTGCGACTTCCGCAATTCAGTATTCAGAACTCCATGCACCTACTTGTATAAGTATATACATGTACATGTATACATTTAAAAAAAAAAAAGGAAAAAATTGCTGATAAATCACCAACAATAACAACAAAACACTTCGTTTTGCTAAACATGTTTGTGTTGAGCATTTTAAGAATTATCGCTGTTCTCGGTTTTTGTTTCATATTTTATTTTCTTGACTTGCTCGACACAACACGAGCTTAAGCAGCTGCAAATGCTAGCTGCTTTATTAGTTAATATTTAAATTAAAAATATAGTTTTTTATAATTTTTATATAAGCAAATTTAAAGGAATATCAGTTAATTTTGCTCAGCTCAAGAGTTTGTTGAAGAGAGAAAGTGCTTTTATATTCTATATATTAAAAAAAGGCAATAATTGCTTAAGTTTTTTTTCCAAAAGTTCTAAATATACGAAACATAAATTGTTAATTTTTAAAGACGAGCCCCAAATAAGTAGAAATTTTGATGATTTAATGAAAAAGACAATGTGATAAAATAGAAAAATTAGTTGATTTTTTTTTTTTTGTTCCTTTTTTACATTATATACTCCAATTCCAGCTCTTCATTCTGCTCATTACGTGGCGTACCGCGGACATGGGGCTTCAGGTGCGGCATAGCGTAACGCAACTTACGCCAAAAATTTGGATCGTTCCACCTAATATAAGTATTTAACAGTAGATAGTCCCTCAATTCACTTTCAAGATTGTCATAGTTGTCGGGTTCGTTGTAAAGAACAACAATTAGACGTCGGCGCTTTTGCTGAATGCAGGCTTGGTAAGCAAGACGAAACTCCATTAAGCCCCACGTCGACTCCAAGTAGTTTTGCGACAGAATAATTATGACTCGCTTTGAGTGCTCAACGGTTCGTGCAATTCTCTCAGTTATGCAATCACCTGCTAACCAATTGCGATCGTGAATACATAGCTTAAACGGGTCAGGGCATTTTTCCAATCGGTCCACAAACTGCGGTAATATATCAATGTCTTTTGACGAGTAAGAAATAAAGGCGTCAAACAACATATTCTTATCCAGAAGCTCCTCCGTTATGAATGGCAGGCAACAGTTATGTTCATATAGCCACACATTTATAAATTGTCTGTTGCATAGATAAATGATTATGAAAATCAAGAGAAGCATAATGACTGCGATGATAAGCGAAATTATTAAAGTCCAATTGGATGGACAGAGTTCATCTCGTTTTATTTGAATCAGTGGTATAGTAATGTTGTTGCTACTGCAACGAATGTGATCTGAGTCCAACACCTTCTTATGTAACTTTTCTATAAATCCAAGTAATGGCGTCAAGTCACACTCACAATGCCATGGGTTCTTTGCTAAGAATAAATTTTCAAATTTCACATGGTTTTCTAGAAAATTCAGGACTTCCCATTTGATGTTAGTCAGTTTATTGTTACTAAGATCGAGGTGTGTTATGTTAGGTGGTAGCTGTTTCAAGCTGAGTGATGTTAATTCATTGCCGGACACATACAATTGCACAACATTTTTGTACCCATAAAGAGTCATATTTGGCAACATTTTTAGATGATTATCTTTCAAGTGTACTGTCACATTGCCGATACTTGGCATTGGTATTTGTGGAAAAACTGTTAAGTTGATATTATTACAATTTACATCGAAGTCCCAGGTTTCCCTGTTTAGATAGCATTTGCAATGTTCGGGACATGTAATGTTATTGCGATCATTTATAAATTCACACAATTCTTCGGCGTAACAAAGAAAAGCATCTGATTTCAAGCTATGTAATTTTGATTTTGGACGGTCACACTCGATCGTTTTGAAATTCGTTGAATTCAATTGGATAAAAAAACTTATATCAGAGTTCCTAGTCAGATCGACAGTTTCCAAATTTGGCAAAAGTGGTGTCACCCTAAAAATAAAAGGAAAATTGAGACACAGTTTGATTCCTTTAAAAACTCATATTTTTTACCATTTTACTTCTTTGATATTATTCCCCGAGAGATTTAAATAACGAAGTTTTCTTAAATTAACAAAGTGCACATTTTTTACATTTTTAAGTCCGTTTCCTTTCAAAACCAAATTAATTAAGTTAATTTGATCTTCGAATAATTGGTCTGGTAGTTCTTTAAGATGTTTATTCCAGTTTATCTGTATATGCTCCAAGTTCGTCGATCCTCTGAACAAATGACTCTCAATGCAGTTACCAAAAGTACTTACTAGCCATATAGTTTTCATATTGGTCATATTACTAAAGTTAAGTGGGAATTTTTCACAGCTATTTGAAATGCCAACACCAAAAGTTATTGATATTGTTTTCAATTCAGATAATCCTTCGATGTCAGCTCGTTCAAAAACCGTCGTTTTTCGGTTATACCATTCAAGGTATTTCAATTTGTTTAAATTGTCGAACATTTTTTTTTGCACTTTTGTCAGATTGAAGAATCGAATTTTTAGCTCGGTGACATTTTGATAATTTTGTAAAAAATTGTATGGTATTTTATTAATTTTGGTGGAGACTTCTAAATATTCCACACCGTGATCGACGTAATTTATTTTTTCCTCTTTGTAATCTTTGTTGTTATACATTTCGATACCGGCTTGCGTGATATTGAGTTCCCTCAACAAATCCAATCCGTTTGTTGTATTAAAAATTTCACAGTTATAAATGACTATTTTTTTAACTTTGACAGCAGTTTCATTTATTCTTTTCTTCGCACATACAAGTTCCGTTTTCAAGTCATTTTGGCAATTCAGTGAAAGAAATGTTGTCTGTTGATAAGTCTGAATAAGATTTTCGGCACATGATTCATTACGTGATTCGTGTAAGGTTAAATTTACACTTTTTTGAAAAGCGCACAACAATAAAATTAATAACAAATGAAAGTATTGCATTGCAATGGCTCGTGCTGATTTCAACACTTGACGACTTCTCGCGGATCACTGAATTATTGCTCATGTTTTTGCAACAGCTTAGCTTCTGGTTCTGACTTCCAACATGTATACCAACTTGTACATTTTATTTTCGTATTGAGAGTATTGTGCTCAGAAAACTCTGAGCACTGATATTGTTGAAGAAATAACTAACGCTGCACCGCACTGTGATAAGTGATTGACCGCATTTTTATGCCCTGCACTCAATGTATTATAGGGAAATATCAAATTTATTCAAGAGCATGTTATGTGACATATTGAAACCTTCTTTATATAGTTATATCTCATAAAGTACCTATGGGAATGACTACGCAGATAAGCAAAATTTGTGGAGACATGACCATCTGCTTGTCTTCACCAATGTTTTTTTTAGATTAAAAGTGCAATTCGGCTGTAACTCAAACTCAAAACTTGAGAAATGCTTTGTAGACTACAATATATCGGCATAATTCTATATAAGACCAAATGTTATAATAATGGTCAAATAAATAAAACGGTCAACACAATGGTGGAAAACAATATATTTCAACAAATTTCCCTAATGCGTTTGTCGAAAACCCGTCTTAGTCGGCTAGACAGGCAAAAGCACCGATTGGTCAAGAGCATAACGTTCTTTCTACAATTAATTGCAACAACAATTGTAACGAATTTTGATAAGACGTTTACATTGCCCTAAAATGCAGCAATATAAGTAAAAGCGTCGTTTATCACAGCATTTATAACAAGTTCTTAAGCATGTTCGAAATATTCGTTGACGAATCGTCACTTCGATTTTTATTGATTACAGATTCCAAAAATAACAAAGAATTATTGTTTACAAAAAATAGTTCATTGAAGTTGTCATTTTACATTATGTATTCCATTTCAAGTTCCAAATTTTGTTCGCAATGCGGAGTGCCGCGCAAATGAGGCTTTCGATGCGGCATTGCGTAGCGCAGCTTACGCCAAAAATTCGAATCGTCCCATCTGATGTAAGTATTTAGCTGCAAATAAGCTTTCAGTTCGCTGTCGAGATTATTAAAGTTTTTTGGTTCATTGTAAAGGACGACAATTAGACGTCTGCGTTTATGTTGCATGCAGCCTTGGTAAGCAAGGCGGAACTCCATTAAGCCCCACGTCGACTCCAAAAAGTTTTGTGACAGAATAATTATAACGCGTTTTGAATGCTCAACTGTTCGTTCGATCCTTTCAGTTATGCAATCACCTGCTAACCAATTGCGATCGTGGAGACAGAGCTTAAACGGTTCGTCGCACTGTTCCAATCGCTCCACAAACTCATGTAATATATCACTATCTTTTGTCGAATAGGATATAAATGCGTCGAATAACATATTCCTATCCAAAAGCTCTTCCGTTATGAATCGCAGGCAATAGTTATGTTCATAAAGCCATTCGTTAATGATTTGCATGTTGCAAAGGTATATTATGATTAAAATTAGTAGTAGCATGATGAATGCGACAACCAACAAAACGATTAAGATTAAATATGATGGACAAATTTCATCTACTTCCATCTCAATCAGTGTTTTTTTAATGTTAGCATTATTACATCGAATGTGATCTGAGTCCAACACCTTTTTATGTAACTTTTCTATAAATCCAAGTAATGGAATCAAGTTGCAATCACAACGCCATGGGTTCTTTGCTAAGTACAAATTATTAAATCCTTGAATGTTTTCTAAAAAATTAAGGACTTCCCATCTAATATTTGTCAATTTATTGTTACTAAGATCGAGGTGTGTTATGTTAGGTGGTAGCTGTTCCAAGCTGAGTGATGTCAATTCATTGCCAGACATATATAATTTCACAATATTAAAATATCCATATAGTGTCCTATTTGGCAACATTTTTAAATAATTACTTTGAAAATATACACTCACTTTGCCTACATTTGGCATCGGGATTTGTGGAAAAACTACGAAGCTTTTGTTGGTACAATTTACTATAAAGTCCCATGATATTTTGTTCAGATGACATTCGCAGTGTTCGGGGCATTTAATATTCATGCGATCATTTAAAAATTCACATGTTTCTTCAGTATAACAAAGAAATGCATTCGACTTAAATTTATTCGTCTGGGTGTCTGGTGGGCTACATTCGATCGTCTTGAAGTTCGTTGAGTTCAAAAAAATGTTAAATTTAATACCAGAGTTCCAGCGTAGATCGACAGTCTCCAAATTTGGAAGAAGTGGTGATACCCTAAAAATAGAAGGCATACTCACTCATAAACTACTTGCTGACCTTGATTTCTCATAACATTTACCAGTCAATTTCTTTGATGTTATTATTCCATAGATATAAGTAACGCAGCTTTTTCAAATGAACGAAAAGTGTATCGTTAACACTTTCTAGTCCGTTTCCTTGCAATGTCAAACTTAAAAGGTTAATTTGGTGTTCAAACAATTTGTCTGGCAGTTTTATAAGATATTGATTTTCAGTTATCTCAATATGCACTAAATTTCCAGCTCCTTTGAACAAACTGCCATCAATGCAGTTACCAAAAGTGTTGTCTAAGGTTATCCTTTTTAAATTACTCATATTATTAAACGTCAATGGAAACTGTTTGCATCTATCGAACATAATGCTATTGTAATTGATTGTTATTGTATCTAGTTCCAACAATTCTTTTATGTCAGCGTGTTCAAATACCTTATTATTTTGGCTATACCAATAAAGACTTTTTAAGTGTTTTAAATTCGCGAACATTCTTTTGGGCACTTTTGCAAGTTTGAAGAAGCTCACACTTAGTACGCTTAAATTTTGATAATTTTGTAAAAAATTATCGTTTATAATTTTAACATCAGTTGAGATTTGTAACAATTGCACACCATGGTATGTGTGCATAATTTTTTCAACTTTTGTATTTAAGTTGCCGTCATTTATTTGAACATCTGCGTGCGTTAAATTGAGTACTTCTAATATTTGTAATGAATCGGGTGAATCGAAAAGCTCGCAGCGGATGATTCGTATTCGTGAGATATTGACATTTGTATAAACTTCATTAATTTGTTTTTTTGCGCACATAAGTTCCGTTTTCAAGTCATTTTGGCAATTCAGTGAAAGAAATGTTGTCTGTTGATAAGTCTGAATAAGATTTTCGGCACATGATTCATCACGTGATTCGTGTAAGGTTAAATTAACACTTTTTTGAAAAGCGCACAACAATAAAATTAATAACAAATGAAAGTATTGCATTGCAATGGCTCGTGCTGATTTCAACACTTGATGACTTCTCGCGGATCACTGATTGTATTGCTCATGTTTTTGCAACAGCTTACCTTCTGGTTCTGGCTGCCATATGCCAACTTGTACATTTTATTTTCGTATTGAGAGTATTGTGCTCTGAGTTGATTGAAAAAGCAAATAACGCTGCACCGCATTGCGGTAAGTGAGATGCCATGCTTTTTAATATATTACGCGCAAATTTACAAGGCTTGGGTTATCTATTATTAATGTAATCGCGCAATACAAAGGCACAAAAATCGAGTATATGGAGTGACCTTTGTTTGTTTCGTTCTTTGCTGACAAATGCAAAGCAATCCAAGAATAACAATAGATTCGATAACACTATAAATTTTGCGATAACTAGCTACATATGTTTTATTTTTAAGGGCTTGTTAATTTTTTTGACTCGATAAGCATTTGAGCAGCCGGTTTTTTTTTTTTTTTAATTTATAAGCATACATTTCTTTCCTTTTTTTCAGTTTCTTAATTGATAAGATTTTAATAATTTTGATGATTTTAGTTTGAGTTTGATTCAAAATAAAAATGGATACAAAATAACGAAAGTTTTGTAGATATCTTTCTAGACTCTTCGTACAAAGTCGACTTGCTTGACGCTCTAAGCCAACCAAACTTATGTTATTTCAAAACAACGTTAAAACATTAATCCAAGTCTTTTTTTTTTTTTGTGTTTGCTGTTATTACTGTAAATAATCGTTTGGCTTGGATGACGGCCACTTTGAAGTGATGAGAATTAATTACAAGTAGCACCACGTCATGAAAATATTACACAGCTTAAATAACACAACAGAGCTAAAACATAACCGACAAGTGTACAAAATGTATAACTCATTCAGTCACTCACTGACTCACACTCTCATAACGAATGCACTCAACTCGTACGTACAAAAGATTCTGCCGCGCAGTGCAACATATCAAAGTCGCTGACAGGCAACGCTCAACGCCCAAACGGCAACGGCAACGGCTCCAGTATTGTGAGTTGCATGTTGAGGGCAGTGCGCCATGTAAAGCAATGGCGCGACTTAATTGCACTTAGTTAAATGGAAAAAAAACACAAGAAATAAAAGGAAATTAAGAGCAGAAAAGAAGTACAAATGAGCAAAATATTTCCGTTTCCTGTTGTGCTGCTGGCATGTTGCATAGGTGTGCAGCTACATACTATACATATAGAAGTTCATGTATATGTCTGTTTGTATTTGTGCACCTCTGGCAATGAGCATGATGATGACGTATGAGTACAAGTAGAAGCATTTAAAGCCGCGGCACGAACTCAATGCAACATAATTCGAAACGAAGTAGGCAGCAAACAGATGCTGTCAGTGCCTTTGTTGTTGCCTTCGCCTTTGCCGTTAGCGTTGCCTCCGGGCAAGTTTGCGTGTTCTGCGCTACGTTGCGTTGTGACGCGCTTTCAAATAAAGCTGCCACGGCGAAAAGCACTTAAAACAACACATATGGCTTACAAAAAAAAAAAAAAAGCGATATCAGACAGACACACTACAACGAAATAGACTGAGCACACAATGTGGCAGACGGTTAGGCAGTACGACAAGCAGGCAGACTGACAAAACAAAAAAACTAAATACATACACCAGGTCACTGCCGAAGTCAAATGCATAAACGCAGCACGTTGTTATGCATTTGACTTCGGCGTTATGCGTTAATGATGAAGATTATGTTCATGATTATGACGCATCACAGAATGAATAGCATAAAATGCTGCCACTCAGCAGAATGCCACAACTTCAACTGTAATTTTTGCTCTTAATATACATAAGTGAAAGGTGAAAGCAGCGACGTCATGTGCATATTAAAAGCAATATTCTTTTATAATGTTTTTTTTTTGTTTTTGAATTTTTCTTTGCTTGCTTTAATCACAATTAACAGTTTAAATAAAATATACTTTAATAATACAAATATAAAGAGTTCAAAAGAGATCCAAAAATATATGATTATATTTATTGCTGTCTTTTGCATTGACAAATATAAATATAAATATAAATATTTGATGCAGAAAACAATTCAGTGTTCTCATCATGATAGTTCCGACTAATTTTTTGACTGCACATAATTATGGCTTTCAAGACACTAAAAAGGTCAAAAGACTATATTTATATCGACTCGTCTTGTCATGCTGATCAAATAACCTCAAAGGCCATGTAAGAAATATTCACTAAATTAAAAATTAAGCATCCGTTTGCTGCCAAAACCGTTACAGTATTATAAACGAAGTATTTTCTTGTGGTGGCAGATTTTTTTGCGCTGTGAGCAAATTATCGGAAACCATTTTGAGCCAAAGAACAGTAAATGCTACTGAACATTTTCTGTTGTATGGGCTCCATGTTGGATTTCATGCTCATTCCTTAAAATCTAAACATACTGTCTGATATTAGAATATTATATTTGTATCACACAAAGTAGACAGTAAAGAGCAACCGCACCAATGACTCTCTAGATACATGTTGTCATACATTGCCACAAGTTTGGTAAGAAAAGTATGACAGTTTATTTGCAAAGTTATGCTGATTTTGAAGTCACCAGTCTCTCGCAATAAATTAAAACAATGTTTCCAATTCAGTTTTGACTTTGCTTCGCGAAATCAACAAAAACTGTGCAGCAAAAACACAAACGACTTGTTGCTATTTTTATAAATCGAAAACGGATGCAGGTGGTCAAAAACTTGCTGGGTCCAGGAAGTCGTTTTGAAGTCGAAAAAAAAATAAATTAGTAACGGTCATTGTCGCAACCTTTCGTTTGCAGGGGAAATCTCAACAGTGTGATAAACAAAGCGGAATTCTTTGCGCTGTGAGCAACTTATCAAAATGAGTCGTTATGCTGCAAAAGAATCAGAAGGTCGCCAGAAGGCTTTATTCGCCATTATATGGCGCGATCACTACGACAATACAGAGGCCATGTGTAGATGTGTTGTGGCGTTCAAATTAACGTTGTGACTTTGTTTCCTTTATAAAATCCCGGTTATCGCGAATTGCGTTGGCAAACTGACCGGGTGTTCAATCATGTGCTACTTTTCTATTAAATTTGTTTTTGTTTCATAAGGAAAACTTCGCTGAATTCGTGTTCGATGCTTAACAAACTTCCGTTGAGTTACTAAAAAAACCATGCAAGTATGTACTCGAACGATCTTAAATGGTTT
>JBAMBP010001627.1:0-43731 GCA_037044515.1 Phortica magna
GCAATCATTACTAGCTTAGAACTTTAATCAAGGAAATTTGTTTTGATTCATTATTATTCAGACTTGCTTCCTTAACCAACTGTGAAGTGAAACATTTCGAAACGACACAATCAGCAAATTCAAGTCATAAACCACAAAAACCTTGAAACGTGCAACAATGTGCCAACAATAAGCACTCAGCAATCACCTCAGGGCCACAAAGTTGCCCGAGGACCAAATGCACAAACGTAAGAAAAATTACACAAAAGACTTACAAACAAGCGAGCGTGTCTGCTAACAAATGACAGAGGCAGCAGAAGAAGAAAAAAAAAATGAAAACAACAAAAACAAAAACAAAGCAAAACAAATCAACTTGAATATAAAACAATGAAAATTGCACTTAAGCAAATGAATAGCATGCAAATGAGCATGCAATGCCAACAATGGCAACAACAACAACAACAACAGCAATGACAAATAGATGTAAAATGTCACAAGTTAACCGCAAAGCCATCAACATGCATTGACACTTGTGCAAAATGCTTGTAAATAAGTATGTAAGTCAAGCAACAAAACGAAAGGAGTAAGCAAGAAGGGAAAAACACAACCAAAAGCAAACACAAATACAATAAATTTTCAACAAAAAATTTACTTTTGATTTCATTGTACATTTAATGACATTTTAATGTGCGCGCACACCAACGTAACGCAACGTAACGCAACGTAACCATTATCATCAACATTACGGCGAACATTACCATAGCACCGTCACTGACATCGACATCGACACCGACACCGTCACCACTAACGCCGCATAATGATGCACTTCCGTTTTACGCTCAACACAAAGGACAACTTGCATTTCCGCTCTGCACTTATACACCACACACACACACACACACACGCAGCAAGGGCCACAACAAAATCGTGTGCACATTTTCATAAAATTAATAGCTTCGAGTGTGGCACGTTGCATTGCCAAGTCATGAATGCTTGCTTGGTTATGTTATCAAAGATCTTACATGCCTCAAATATTGTGTGCACATAAAGTTGACTGAACAATCAATTTTCTGATAAACAGAAATTTTGTCATAAGCAAGATGATCATGACTCCACGCCTGGATAGCCAATGATATGCTGATCATCGTAAGTCAAATGATTGTACCACGAGATGTATAAATTATGTAATCAGTATTATTTTTTTTTCCATTTTTAGAGGTGTAATTCATTATCTGTTATATTAAACATTCTTGGAAAGTCACACAGCGCTTGTAAAAGTTCTATCCGTCACCAAGGTACACTTAATTATTGAAGCCAAGCGATTGGTATATTTTGGTATAACTTGAAAAAGTCACAAAATTCCTTACTAAATCATGGGCAAAAGGAAAGACATAAGAAATATCACTCATCTCTTACACTGTTTTTTTCCGCCCCTACTTTGTTCACATTTCTTTGCCTTCAAAGTAGTTTTTGAAAGTGGCTGACTTAAGTTATTCAATGCCCTTAGAACTCAACTCTCAATTAATTTGTATAATTAATTATGTATTTTAAATGATAGAAAAAAATTCAAAATAAATAAATAAATTTGTTATTTGTTTTGATTAACTTTTTTCTTATTTTTTTTCTGACACTTTCATTCATTAATTAACAATTACAAATCAGCAACATTTGACAAAAAAAAGAAGCCACAAAATGTTTAAATTGCATTTCTTTTTTTTGTATACAAATATTTTGCCTTTGGTCATTATTGTGCAACATTTGCCTTAACGCCTTCAATTTTAGCACTAATTACTTTAACTAACCAATTTTTGTGCATTTTTATTTTTGAGCATGAAGGCAGTTCGGTTGACCGCAAAAGTTTTGATTTAACAATTGAATTGTGCGCAAAAAAGTATGCAACAATTTTTTCAACACTTTCATTAATGAAATGAAATGAATTTATTTTTAGCGCAACAAAAAATGTATAAATTATTTAATTTCATTTCGAAATAATAATAATAATAATAATTTGTTGTCGCATTAAATGCGTAGCACATTTTTTACACAGCACATAAATCACTCATTAAAGTGTTCAATAAATGTGCGTTTGTCGCTATGTGTGCGTGTGTGTGTGTTTGTGATTGCATTGAGGACAAAATTTATGCATGTCATATTAATTAAAATTGTGTGTGTGTGTGTGTACGTTTTCTGCGTTGCATTAGTAAAATTAAACCCCAATTGGAAGCCGCAAACTGAGCCAAATGCTGCAAACTGCACAGTTGTCCATGACCGCTTTGCTTCCACAATTTAATGAGTTCGGTTAGCCAATAAAAATATACAATATTTGAATACATGCAGCACACATACAGACACACACACATGCGCACCACCATTGCCTTAGTCATCAGTAACGTCAGCATAATCATCATCATCATCATCATTGGCTTTAGTTTTACCGTTTCGGCCACGTGCTGGTATTCAAAGCATGCCGGCATCGGTTTTGCACGCTGCTCTGCTTTGGTTTTGCGGCTCAGCCTTATATGTAATTGTATTCATCACGGCATGTATGCATTTGTGCGTGTGTGTGGGAGTGTGTGTCTGTTTTTAATCAATTTAGTATTTAAATGCTTCAATTGGCGAATTGTATGTGAGAATTTTAATAGTCGAAATTCAAATGAATCAAGAATGTTTACAGTGAAATGCATTTCAGTTAAGAACTATTATTATTTCAAACATCAAAGAAAATTTTCATTTGATAAATATTGATTTTCACTAAGAATTATTTCATTTTATTCAATCAATTATTATGCGTACAAATTAGTTTGCATTGCAAATAATTTCTTTGTTAGTAAATTGAGAAAATTAATGCAATCAAGAATTCTGTCTTTGAATTAAATCTGCTAATAAAACAACTCAGATTAAGTTTATACGAAATATGTATTTATGTATATAAAAAAACAACATTTGCTAATATATACATTGCTTAAACTTTACTTTAAGTTTGTGTATCACAAATTCATATTAAAGATAAATCAATGTAAAAAGCAAAATAGACAACCTACGTTACATAGGTAGACACTTCACATACGCTAATCTAGCATTCGCATGCAAAAGTGCGATCAAGTGCGACAGTAAATATTATTCATAGTACTCCTATGTTACATATAATCACATTACACATGCGTCAGTTTAGTAATCGAGCTTGAAGACCAAGTTTAAATGTTAGACCAACGTACGTTGCAAGTGGCTCCATTCAACATAGGAGTAATTTATGCTAGTGACGTTGTAAGAAATCGCCTTAGTTGGCAGCGTTGGCTAAGTGGAGTAATGTCGCGCATCGTTCTTCTTTCTCTATAATACCTTAAGCAATAAGGCATGTCTAGCAAATATAATTTAAGTCAGACAGACACACAATCATATCATTTATCAAGTACACAGACTAAAAAACCCTTTTCAAATCCAACATTTCAATATTAAAAGACAAAACAAAAAATTATGCACGCACTTTTGCACACAAAACGAACAAAAAATTTGACAAAAAATTTAAAAGATAGCAAAAAAAATACCTTCACCTGACCAAAGCCCAAAGACAACCGCAAAAGAAGTAAGCAAATACATTCTAAAAATTCTGACACGCTCTAAGAACAAAAAATGTATTTGCTTGTTGTTGGTTTTCTTTCTCTTACTCTGTTTTTCTCTTCTTTTTCATTGTCACCATTTATAAATGATATCGTTAAAACCTTTAACGAAAACATTATGAATTATTTATGTTAAACGTTTTAAAATATCAACGCTGTCGGAAAAAATAAGTGAACATTTCACTTTAAAACACCTTTTTTCACACATTTTTACCCTTTTTTTTTTTTTGGGCTAAAAGCAAAAGCGAAACAAAGCAGAGCAGCAAACAAATTCAGACTAACTCATAAAGCATGCAAAAAAAGGACGAAAGAGCAACGCAACAACAAAAAACAAGAATGCGCAGTGTGGCATTAAAAATGTTTTCGTTAACCCTTCATGCTTCAACTAATACGAAATGGTTTGTTGTTTACACCAAAAACTCATGCCAAGCAAAACCAATTTTATGCCGCCAACGACGACGCCGACATCGACTTTATGCATCAACGCACAAGGCGCCACTTAACACGCGCTGCGATACAGCAACAACAACAACGACACTAACAAATAACCAAAACAGTCAAGCGAAGATGACGTAAAATTTTCTTATGAATAAATTATTAAGAAGGGACAAACGCTTTTCATATCTGCGTATATCTCTTTATACATGCATATGTGTGTGTGTGTGTGTGTGTGTGTGTTTTTGTTTGTATACAAGTATAACGCTTAGAGCATTACTTTTCCATGACTAATGTAAAACGACATACTCAAGCTTATGCTTTTGTTCAACTCAAGCGTATCCGCATGCTACACAAGGGCTTAGAATACCTTTTCTTTTTTTTCTGCTGCTGTCGCTCATACTTTGAGTGTATTTAACACACATACTCAGACATTTACAAATATGAGTCTATATCACTTACAACTAACTGTTGCGCACTCGTGTGTTTATTTTGGGCACTTGAGTATTCTGCCAAGCCAACCAAGAATCGCCTGCCATGTACAAACATCAACTTATTCGACAATAAAGCTGCGCTCTTCATAAAAGTGTTATAAGACTTTGTTTGTCTGCCACCGTGACACTTAAAGCTGACGGTCTTGCTGTCTCCCGCTCACTCTCTCCGGCTGTCTGTCTGTTTGTCTGTCGGTGTCCCTTGTGGCACTTAATATTTTATTTTTATTTATTTTTCGGCTTGCATTTTAATAGTTTTCTTTAAGCAGATCAGCGTTTGGGTTTGTTGTTGTCTTCGTTTTTTTTTAAGAGCCTGGGAGCCTTTCAAACAACATTTTATGCCATGCCGCAGCACTGTGTTTGAACTCATAAAGTTTTGTTGTACTCTTGCAAAACGAGCATATTAACTTTGTCATGAAGTTTGCAACTCAGAGAAAAAGACATATCTGAGTACACATATATAGTATATACACATATTATTGATCAGCACTACGAGACCAAATCTGATAAAGCCATATCTGTCTGTCTGTCTGTCCGTTTCAAACCTATTGGAAAAACTATAAAAAGGGTTTTCCAATATTAATAATTGAGTAAATTCTTGCAAGAGCATATATGTTTCTGCTCAGCGGAAAATAGCTCCTTCCTTGATTTAAATAAATTTTTGTACTTTGGTTTATGAGCCATTTATCAACGAACGCCGCATAAGTCTTAAGTGTTGCAAACTGTCAATACCCTTGCGAAAAAATGTGTCTTCAAATAAGAAATAAAACGTTATAACAAAAAAATAAAGAGCTTAGTTGTCTATTTTGCAAATAAAAGATTTATTTCTTTACGCAAATTGTTTCGTTTATGATAAAGTCTCAATAAAAGAAATAATTTGTTCCAAGGAACTCTTCAAATGTAAGTTTGTTATTCAAATGACAGAGAGTGTTGCTCAACACTAGTGTGATTTGTTTATGTCGCCTGCTCCACACAATTAAAATTTACTCATGGCTTATATGTTTTTTTAAATATGCTCAATTCTTAATTTTTTTTTAATTATATTAGAATTATAACAACGTATGTACTCTGTCGGGCTGTGTAACATAAGAGTATATAATGATTCTTTAATCTTTTACTTTTTATTTTCTTAAACAAATCTCTAACGCATGAAGTAGTGTAGCCACACTTTATTTGTTGGTACAATAATTTGCCACTTATCAATCAATCTTCTACATTATTGAAGCTAAAACATTTCAAAATCTGTTGCAATATTAATGCTGTGCATTTTCCCAACATGGCATCAATCAATGCAACCAAAATTAACTCATTTGCGAGTTTGTTAATAAACAAACATCAGTCAGCGAGACATATTGACAGTTTGTCAATCAGTGCATGAATGACAATAATTCAATTGACTGTGCGAACTAAGCGTATAAATAAAGAATTTGTGAGTATTGACAACTTTGTTGCGATATGCCATGCATTGTCATGTACGCTGCGAAAAATTGCTGCTAAATGCAATTTTGCTAATACGATGCGATTTTGTTGTTGTTGTGAGCAACCACAAAATATGCCAAAAATGAAATTGCATTTTATTTGTTATTACATTTTGGCATTTGATAATTTAATAACAACTAAGTGAGTGCGCCGAATGTGAAAGCAGCCGGACAACAACGGCCAAAAAAAAGGACTTTAATTACAAAAATTTTAGAAAATTTATGTGTTGATGCGCTTAGCATTGAAATCAGCTCGAAATGCGATTAAATTATTTCGCAATTTGATTTTGTGCAATTGAAAATGTAAAATGGAAAATTTTATCAAAAAATTGTATATGAAAAATAAGTATTTGTTAAATAGCCGCGGGTAAAAATAAAAATACTTTGCAGACAAACACATACAGAAATATGCAAAAGTCTTAAAAAGATTTCGTTGAAGCTTTTCCGCATGTTTTTGTAAGTAAAACTTTTATGCAAATAAATAATAAGGAATGCAAGAAAAAAAAATAAATAAAGCAAAAACACTTTGCGCGCATAGCAAATTAAGTTGCCTGCAAGCGTCAAATCAATCAATTTATCAAGCAAGCGAGCAAGCAATCAGTCGGCACCCAAAATCACTTTGCCAACTTTCTGGCCAACGGCATTCAAGCATTTTATAACATATGCAACAAAGCCAACGTGGCGTATGATGAATACTTATGCTGACTGAAATAGCTTTTATTATTGTTATTGCTGTTGCTGTTGCTGTTCTTCTTATTATGAAAGCCAAAGTAAAGCAAAGTGAAAAATAGCCAACAGGCAAGAAATTCAAACAGATTCTTAAAAGAAATTCAATGGACCAAACAGCATAGAAAAAACAAGAATGAAATACAATCAACAAAAGTTTTCGATTACCACTGCGCTGTGTTGAGCTGAGCTGAGCTGAGCTGTGTTGTATGCTGAGTTGGCGGTGTGAAAACTTTGAGCGGCAGCGCTTAGAAAAACTTTTATGCATGAATAATTAAGGAACGAACGAGCGCAATAACAGTTAAGCGCACCAAATATCAGATACCGCTAAACTTTAAACAACTTTTCAAGTATTTTTTTGGATAATTTTTTTTTTTTTTTGGTCACAAAAACAACTTGTCGAAGAAGTTGTGCCTGTCAGCGCGCATGAAATTGATTTGTTTGCCCACCAACGCAAAGCCATCTGCATTAGCGCAAAATGGATGCACTTCCATTATGTCGTTTATGTTATGTTTAATGACATGCGCTTTATTTTGCGTGCCGCATACTTTATCCGCTTGATTAACAAGAGCTTCCTTGTGACGCTCATCATACTCATTACCATCATTCATGCCCATGCACAAACGTCAACGACAACAAGCTTGTCTTCATTGCATAGCCGCTTAAATGCACTTATTTTAATTATGAGGTTGCTGCCGTTGGTTGACCACGCGGTCGTTGCGGAATAAGTAGCTAGAAAATTCAAAAAAAAGAAGCACATAATCCTTTAGCAAGTGTGCGTTTTAAGCGCTTTAAGTGCTGCTACGTGATTTCTAATTCTAGTTGGTGATTTCAGTAATAATATGCGACAACACAAATACTTGAAAAAATAGTTTTAAGTAATGATGATTAAAAGCATTTGTACAGAAATTTTCAAATTTTTAAAATATAATAACAAACTTATCAGCTTAATAGGAATTCATAAAGAAAAGTATCAAATCAGAAGGTAAATAAAACATGCTCTACTAACAAATTAATCCGAAATCACGTCATGTATGTATACAAGTTAAGGTATATAAGGTATCTTGAAATATTTTTACAATTATACTTTTTAAAAGCCGAACTGTTTGTCAGTTCCATGGAGTTTTAATTATATCAATTAAAGATGGCGAATATTTAGGGGTATGTCTTCTTATGCGATGAATTTGTTAAGCCTTTATTCTCAATTTCTATACGATTTTTCAATATTTTTATCACATGTAATGTGCGAGCGACACATTTTTATTTAAATAAATAAATATTTCGAAATAAAATGTTCGCACAATTATTTTATATTTAAATATGCTTGATTCTTTTTGCTTTCGTTTGCTGGTTAGTTTTGCTTATCAGGCCAACTTGCAGCATTGACGTATGCATCGCTCATGTATTAAATCTTTTGTGCAACGGCCAATGCCTTTCTCAGTCTTTCCTCTCGTATTTTTCTTGATAGCAATTAAATATTTAAGCGTTGATAAAGTTTATAATTTATTTGTTCCAAAAGAGAAATTCAGTCGGTTTGCATAATTCAACGCGTGTGGAAATAAAAAATAAAATGAATAATATTTTGCTAATATTGACACTTGTGTTTCTGTGTTCTTCAATGTTGTGGCAGAGAACTTGATGAATTTGATTGTTCGAACGGTGCAAAATATATGGTTCAAGATATGGATGATTCGAATTTGTGTGGACAGATAGCAGATATAGCAGGACTTGCGCTACGTTATAATACGCATACAAATTATACTAGTCACAAAATAAGATATAAAAATTGTGGGCATTCCCGTGAACTAAACACAAAAGAGCTAATGACTCAAGTTCGACTCTGCTTATGCCGGAGAGATAGAAGTTTATGAAAGCGATGGTCGACCACAAAAAACGGAAAGAAATGTGAGCATTGAGAACGGCACGCAATTTTTAGAAATCAATGACAATGAAGAAACCGTGCCCAAAAACTTCTTCAAAAACTATAAAAATCTGAGTGAACTTGAATTCCGCTCTGAGACTTTAGTAAACAGTGCCTGATCAACTTTTTAGTGATTTAAAGCAGTTGAAAAGACTTGTCTGGCAAACTAAATCTCCGGCTGTTTTCAATCGCGCTGCAATTAAAAATTTACCCAAATTGGAAAGTGTTTCTATAGAGTTTTTCGCCTTTTATTATGAATAAGCCATGTACATTTTTTGAATTGTTCTTTCACAATATGAGTTCACTGAGAGAAGTGCGTTTAAAAAGGGTGTTTCATCGTTGCATTCCGGTGGATTTGTTCAAAGGCGCAAACAATTTGGAAGTCATTGAATTAAGTGAAAACTGGATATCCAAAATGCCAAATCATTTATTTGAAGATCAAATAAACATAAAAAAACTTCTATTGAGCGGAAACAGTATTTGGTCAATTGATGGTGAACTGTTTAAGAATTTAACAAAGTTAGAGTTTTTGGATCTTTCAGATAATTACTTTGATCAAATTGACTGGTAAGGAATGATATCCACTTTCCGAAACAAAGTTTATTTTTTATTTTTGTTTCTTTTTTTTTAATTCTGTAGGTCATGGCCACTGTTGCCACATTTGAAAGTACTTGACTTAAGTCATAACCGATTTCCCTTTAATATAAAAATACAACTTAACTCAAGCAATTTCCAAATAATTGAATGCTTTAAATGTGAACTAAAACAAGTGGAAACTGAGGCGCTTATCTGTCCATCAAACAAAACATGCAATATTTTACATGATCGAAACCGCAAAAAATGCCCAGAAGCCTGCAAATGTTTCATGGAGAGAAATACTTTTGAGTTTGTAATTGATTGTGCCAACAGGAACTTGACGGAGGTTCCTGAACTGCCCATTCCGATAATCGGCAACGTGACTCTTCACATTGAAAATAACGACATCTCATTGTTGCCCAACAATTCACTTTACGGCTACTCGAATGTAGTGAAGCTCTTTGCGGGAGGCAATCAAATAATTTCGCTCAAATCGTCCCAAATTCCAAACAAAATCGAATACTTCAATGTGAGTTGGAATCAGCTGACGAATATCAATGACGATGCTTTCAATTTTGTGGAGCAGCGCAAGGAACTTATAAAGCTGTCACTTGCTGGTAATCCTTGGAATTGCGACTGTGAGTTGGTGCCTCTTCTTAGATTTGTTAAGAAGATGGTAATTCAAATCGATGACCACAAAGAGTTGCGTTGCAGTGATGATCGTTTTAATAAAATGCTTAATGAACTCGAGAAAAGTGACATTTGTCCATCAAATACGACTTTGATAGTTTCAATCATCGGTGCATTCATCATATTTGTCCTTATTGTCATGGTGCTCTATCTCTGCAATCGCCAAACAATCAATATCTGGCTATACGAACACAATCTGTGTTTGCCTTGGATAACTGAAGCAAACCTGGACAGAAATATGGTCTATGATGCATTCATCTCTTACTCGACTCACGATAGTGACATCTTGAAACAATTCGTCGACCAATTAGAAAGATGTGAGAACCCGTTTAGGTTGTGCCTCCATGACCGTGATTGGTTGGGAGGCGATTGCATTCCAGAGCGCATCTCTCGCACAGTTGAACAATCGAGACGGATCATCATCATATTATCAGAAAACTTTCTGAATTCGACCTGGGGCATGATGGAGTTCCGGTTAGCTATCCAAGCCACCCTGGAGGAGAAGCGTAAGCGTCTTGTTGTTGTGCTCTATAACGAGCCAGAGAATTTCGACAACGTAGACAGCGAGATTCGAGCCTACCTGAGAATAAACACGTACATCAGGTGGGATGACCCGAACTTCTGGCGCAAGTTGCACTACGCAATGCCTCACAGACAACCACGGGTGCGCGGCACACGGCGTGAAGAGCAAAATGTCGAGATTGAAATGCCATATATAATGGTCAATCCGGCAAATGGTGCACAGTAAACTTTCCTATAAGGCAATAATGTTGACAAATGCTTTGACAAAAGGGTCATGTTAAAGGATATTTTAATAATATTTTACATAAGTAATCAATGTTAATTAAATTTTTTTGGTAATTTGTTTGCTTAACTTTTATACTTGTTTGTAAAAATTACTTCAATTCTTGATATACTTCGAATGAAATACAAACAAATCATGTTCTCTGCTTAAGTTTCTAAAATAAATCATGCACTTCAAATTTTTTTATATTCTCCATTTCTTTTGCTTGATTTATTTCATCACAAAGCATAAAGGCTTATTTCAGATTTTTCGTGGCTATCATACAAGGAACTCGTTTTAACTTTATATCAGATTTATAAATTTAAATCAGACAAATAATATTGAAGTTTGCAATGAATTTGGTTATTTGATAAATCGGAACAAGTTTCATCAACGACTTATGGATTCTGCTGAATGTTACTAAGCAAAATGTTACATCTTAATCTATAATGCAGAACAATCTGTAAATTCTTTACATGCCATTTACAAATTGCGACAAAGTACAATAAAGAAATCTTCACTTAATTTACTCTCAATGAAATCATATTTAAAACTTTTAACTTTCATGGCACTACAATGATTGCATGCGACTTTCGCAAAACTTGGTTAGACGTTATACCTAATCCAGAGCAGCCCAGTCAACCAGCCACAACGTTTTATGCCAAATGTTTAATATAATAAAGAAAAGAAAAAGAAAAAGAAAAAAATAAGAGCAACAAGTAACAACAGCTAACTTTCATATCCGTTTCCGTTGCGTTTCAGTAACAATTACAATTTCACAGCATTAAACAATTCAATTATTCAAAAGGCAATTCAACAATGATGGCAACAATTGCAACAAAACCAACAACGATGACGATGACGAAAGCGTATAAAACTTTGCTACACTCACGCCTGTGACTTTTAATTACCACGACTACATTAAAATTTCGAAAAAACCAACTTGATGACGAGGTAGTAAAAGACGGCGAAGACGAAGACGAAGATGAAGAAGCAACAATAGTAACAGAAGCACTCGTAATCGTAGCTGTTTGAGTAAATGTGTGAGTGTGTGTGTGTGTGTGTGTGTGTGTGTGTGTGTGTGTGAATGAGCATGAAAGAGACGCCTGCTAGTCAAGCCGTGCAGGAAGTTGCTTAAATGTAATTCAAAATGGCAAATGAGCGCGCATTGCTAATAAATTTTTCAATTTGCAAACTGTCAACGCAAGTCAGAGGCGACAATATGAAAAAAAAAAATCACAAAAAAAAAACTCAAGTTAACTGAAGTTTTTTAGTAGTTTGTAGTTTGTAGTTAGTGATAAGCGGTGTGGCGGTGGACGCGGGCGCTTGGGGCGTATAATGGCAGTGGCATTTGGCTTCTGGCGCAAGCAATGCCGACAAAATGAAGTCTTAAATCACAGCATGTAACTTCCGGGCGCGCTCGTCACAGCACCAGCAGCGGCGTCGCGCACTGTTAACGTTTCCGTTTCCGTTCGCATTTTGCTGCCGCCATGGCACACAAGCACCGTGAGTATGTGTGCGGGTGTCGGTGAGCTTGATTGTTCGAAAAACGGAAAGCAAGTCAGGCAAAGATTATGACGCGTACGTTTTGTAGATTATAATCGCTTAGGAATTGTTTTTTTTTTTTATCTTTTATCTCTCATTTTGATAGCCTTTGTTTTTTTTTCGATTTTCGTTTTCTTTTTTTTCAGTTATTTACTTACTTTCTTGCTTAACTGCGCCATTTTCAGCATTTTTATGTAGCCAATAACCACAATGAAGCGCGTCAGGACACAGCAAGAATTGGCACTGGCCTGGGCCACAGTGGCGTTGTGGTGGACGGGCTCGTAAGTAGCATCGATAAAGAACTGGACTTGTCCGTCTACATAAAATTTTTCTTCGTTTTCACTTTACTACTTTGCTTTACTCAAAAATCTGCAAAACTGTCAAGTTTGCAATTTTTTTTCCAACTCTCACTTTGCCATTGTGTTTGTTTTTGTTGCTGTTGTTGTTGTTGTTGTCAGTGGCAAAGTAAGATGACAAATGAAGTTGAGCTAAAATGCTTTGGGAGTAAAACGAAATTAACTCTGGAAAAAACAGAAAAAAAAAACAAGAGATGAAGAAGAGATGAAATTTGGTTTCTTTTTAGCTGCTTGGTGGCAATGAGCGGAAGCTGAAACAAACAAGTAAATAAACGGCGCCAATTGGACGACGTCAGCCATCGAGCGTTGCTTAATTTGCGCGTTGGGAAGCGATTTAAAAATACGATGATAACAAAAAAACAACAACAAAAGCAAGAAAAAACAAAAGTAAGCGCCAAATAGAAGAAAATAATAATTTATTGTAAGCTGAGTCAGTTGTATGATTATTACAAGTAAATATAATCCATTTAAGTTAACGAATGTTTTTTCGTTCGTTTTTTGTTTTCTTTGCTTTTAAGTTTATCAATATCAACCACAAGCATAACAACAACAACAGAAGCGAATAAACAAACAAATTGATTGGCTTTGGTGAATGTGCATTGAGCAATATAAATGATAAAAAATCGCGTTTCAACTTCAGCTAAGAATCTCGCATGGCATATCAAAGCTGACATTAAAATGTTATTGGCAAAAAAATAAATAAATTTTGTTTTTTTTTGTGACAATTTTGATTGCTGTATAATTTGCCAAAATTATATTGTTGTTTGCTGGGCAAGTGAATGTCAATGAAATTGTCAAAAATTTAAGAGACAACCAAGCTAGTTTTGTGGTAGACCTATTGTGGGCCAGAATCAATATATACACAACATGTTCTCTTTGGAATTTAGTCGATTGCAAATCATCTATTAAAATCAACTGAGGAATGAGCACGAAAATAATTAATAAATTCCCAAAATAATGAAAATCCTTTTAAAAATTAAGTTCAAATCAGACTGCTGCATGTGCCTTTGTAATTTTAAGTAACATATGGCTATTCAATAGTCAAAAAATGTTCTTGAGAGATAATTAACATAAAACGCTTTCGTTTAAGTTGTCTTTCAATCGTAGCAATGTATCACACACAAATAGACTCATATCAAACATTGCTATTTTTCATCAAATATTTGTCAAACCAAAATCTCTGATAAGAATTCTCGAATAAAACTGTTAATATTCAAGAACAATCTAACGGAGAAGATTAAAAATAAATCCTTTATTTTGTGTTGATTTTAAATTGGATGTGTTTATAACTTCAGTATGACGCATAAAATACTTTTTAAGACGTGGAGTTTGCAGGACCGATAACAGAAAGCTAAGCCCAATTAAAAATCAAATGTTAAACTTGGAAAGTCTTTGAAAACTTATTGACTTTACTTAAGCAATTGTTAGTTCAACAACAACATACAATCACTTGTGCTAACTCAAAGTCATGACATGGATTGCATAAAAGTTGATAAAATATGACACAATCGCATAAAGGCAAATCTAAAAATGCTTAGCAACTTTGTGACTACATAATCAACTCTTAACTGAAATGACATTTTCCGAACAATTTAAGCTTAGCAAAGAAAAGAGAGCAAACACAAAAAAAAAAAAAAAAAGGAAGAAGGAGCGGAAGGAAATTAACTATAAAGCACATATGGCAACGCAGTGCAGCAATCGATTTTGCTTACACATAATACACATATTTCAGTTGTAAAGAAAATTAATCTAAACTCTGACTCACTTATTTTTCAAGCTAGCTTTAAGCAATATTTTGTAAATTTTAAGGCAAATAAAGCATAACTATAATAATAATAATAATAATAATACACATAAATCCAACTTCAAGTAAGTAAATCTGATTTTCCTTGCCAATGGCAACTAAGTATCTCAATATTAAAAAGCAATATGTACAAAACTTGCAATAACAAAAAAATAGAAAGAAAAAACCCATGGAAAAAGTATGAATAAAAAAAAAGAAAAACGATAAAAAGTTTCACAACGCTACGTTATAGCATAAGCAAAATAATGGGCATGAGTTAAAACTGAAGTGGGTTGGACATTGAACATTGGACATTGAGTTGATTGTGTAGTGATTTCTTTGGTATTGGGTTTGAGATTGGATTGAATTGCTTGCATATTATATGATAATATTCTATTTTACGTCAGCGTAAACTACGCGTTTGCTACTAAAATGACATAAATCTGAGCCGGCACACACACACAAACACGCACACACAAACTCACAACTATGCTGAGGAGTCGACCATTTGAGACGACCTCAAACATCAACTGAGTAGTGAAGCAAGCCAAAGACAAACACAAGCAGGAAATCTAATCGCCAACTGCGATCAAAGTGTCTAGTTTTGATATTAAGTTGTGCCATATCTTGACTTGGACATGCATGCTGTGTAAGGATAACGGCTGTGTGTGCATGTGTCCATGTGTTTGTGTGTGTGTGTAACATATGAGACTTCGTCTAGCATGTAATTTGTGGGGCGGTAAATATTTAACTTGCTTGCTTAACAATCTTCTTTGGCCCCAGCATACAGCTATGAAAACATAAAATCAGCTTTTATATGTAAGTACGCCTGTATATATATATATACGTGTGTGTGTGTGTGAGTGTGTGCATACTACCCGAGGGCGTTGTTAATATTACATTTATCTATGCTTATAAATCTACATATGACAATTTTTGTTTCAAATTGCCACTGGTCGCTTATGACACAAGCTTAAAGTGAATTTTATTAAATTTGTTTGCTTCGTTGGCTTATTTATATTTGTTTGGTTTCTTTTTTCGAAAACTTAAATTTGTGCAACAACACCTGCAAATAATTTAATGATGCACGTATGTGTTCGCATTGCGTGTTTATGTGCTTTTATGGTCCTTTTGTTTTTTGTTTTTTGTTTTTCGTGTTGTATAATAAACTTTTTCAATTAAATTTTCGCAACTGCACTCGACAGTTAGCCTGCAGTTGACTCTCAGCATCATACTTGGCCGCCTTTGGTTGCATTCGTAATTATTTTCACTGTTGCTCATAAATTTAATTGGCTTCCGAATCAGCAGCACAAAAAGCAGCACCAGCAAGTAAGAAGCCAAAAGAAATAAAAAAAACAAAAAAAAAGAAAGTGGGTGAGTGAGTGAAAGAGAGCCAAAGCAGAAAATTGTTGCCAGTTGCACTTAATTAAATTTGCGTTGCGCTGTTTTTGTCATACAAAAGGACCAACAGGGCGGCACAAAGTGTACAAGTGCAGCCCTGAACTCGTTTGTAAAGCTTTGCTTTAAGTGAACTTCTTGACTTTGATACTGATTTGCTTTTGTGGTCAACGTTGTTGTCTGTTGCATGTTTCTTTGTTTTTGTTTGTTTTTTCTTTTTTTTTTTGTAAGTGATTATTAACGCAATTTGCAATTTAACAGTTGTGTCGCCTGCAAGTATGCTAGCATTATTTTTATTTTGAATGCACACTGGAAATTTCTTTGAGTTTCAAAGCAAACGCTCAATTAGCTTTGCGGTCACTAAATTATAAAATGTTTCAATTGCAGGAAATTATTTGAAATTTTCTGCAAAAACAAATTACTATAATTAATTGTTGTTGTCAAAAAAATAACTTTTTACAGATTTTTCTATTTGATTTGTTTTATGTTGTATACACGATTCCTTTATATCCAAGCTTGCATTTTCAATTTTGATTTAAATGCTTCTATTGTCCATCTAAACTTTTCTCTTTGAATTTCTCGCTTATATTTATCTTGAACATATCGTCACTTTTTTGTGCTCCATATATAACTCTACTTCAAAATCTTATGTTCTATTTATAGAAGCACTATATCACCATTATTTTTTTCCTTTCTTGAACTCTTCGATAATCCTCATACAATATTCTAGTTGTCTAATCTCACTGAATCAAAATTTGTGTTTCAAATTTCAGCTCTGATAAATCTAATAAATATCTCAACTCTTTACTCAACACATCAAGCTACTGAAAAAAAAAAAAAAACAAAACAATGTAAAACAATTTCCATAAACTGTAAAAAAAATTGAGTGGCATTAAGCCAACCAATGCAACTGCGACTCATGTCGGCTGACAAAAGTCATTGCAACATGTGTCTGTCAACATGTAACATGGAACTTTTGCGGTTTTGTCTTAGCACAAAGGAAGGGCAAAGTGCCAAAGCTCATTGCCTTGTGCACATGTGCAAAAAGACATTCAGCAAACCATGTACGCACACAAGTGTATTGTAAAACATTAGAATAGTGAGCAAAACTGACAGCACACGCATGCGGACACTCACACACTAATGCACATACAAATATGCATAAAAATGCATAAATCAGTAAAAGGATTTTGTTTCTAAAACAAAAAAAAAAAACAAAAAATTCCTGGAAGATAAAAATGGCAAGCAACTGTAAATGAAAACAACAACGTTGCCTGCTGAATTCTAATAAAAAAAGGATCAATTTAACATTTGGATACGCTACAATATTACTGAATTTTGTGTATGAAATATAAAAAAAAATTATGCGACAGATTTGTAAATTAACAATTATTTTTAAAACAGAAAAAACGAGAAGTATAAGAACAATTTTGGATAACATTTTATACGAATACTTGAACCAATCTGTTATTCTATTATGTACACAAACGGTCTCTTCGATCGCACTAAAGAAGAAGAACATAGACTAGAACGAGAATAAGTCTTGAGAATTCGGAATCAATCAACCTTATGACGAAGGACACATGAGACGCCAACAACAAGCTGTGTTCAACTTGAATAGACTGTAATAAAAACTTCAAAAATTCTTTGCTAAATAAAATAAAATTATTATTTATTTATATATAGTTTTTTTAAATTTATTTTTTAGCATGAATTTAACTTAGAGAGCGCTATAAAATATTGGCTAAGCTAAAAATGAAAATTGCTGAAGTCTATTTGAATTTCCAACTAACTAAATCAAACTCTTTAAAACATTTTTCAAAAGAGCACTAAAAAGTGAGTTAGATTGTGAGATGAATAGAACTGTGTGTTTTTTGTAACCCGTTTTTAACCGCTCTGCCGTTCTTTCTTCGTATTCCACTTCAACTCTTCTTCCTGTAAGCCGTGTGCAAAAAGCAATAACCAAAAAAAAGAAAAGCACAAAAAATACAGTTTGACGCGATAACATAGACAGTCATGAGCGACAAAAAAAATGCACAACAGTGACGCAAAAATAAAAAAAACCTTAAAAAAAAAATAGCCATGACAACATAGGCAAACCGTTTAGTTGCGTTTCCGAGCTCCTGGGGTCAACTAACGAAGTTTGCATTGTTACATTGTATGGGAAATGGAGTGGTCGGTTGTCGGTGGTCGGTCGTCATCGCACGGCGGCTGCTGGTGAAGAGATGGCCATGTTGGAGTATCGGCGGCGCTGCTGTGGTTGTTAGTGGTGCGGCTGGTAATGATCAAAGCTTGATTGTATTGGCCGACCGTCACAAAGTTCACAGGCATTTTTTTTTGCTTATTTGTATTTGCATTTTTTTTCGTTAGACCAACGCTATTTTCATGCCACGCTTTGCTGCTTCATCGCCGATGGCATTCAATGGTGTCTTAGTTACGCGCATAGTTTTTCAAGTGTGCGTGTGTGTGTATCTGTGTGTGTGCGTTTGCTACACTTCACTTTGTTATCAGCGTTCACTCAGTGTTAGAAGTCATAGACTGGTCAACGTCATGAAAACAACAGAGGCAACAAAAAAAAAAAAAAACTCAACCTTTAAAATGCCACAAAGTTGCTGACACTTTTATGTGAGCCACAGATTGGCCACAGTGGGCGTGGCTTCATGCGTGGCTTGTGTTGCGGTACATGAGGACTTTAACTTTAAAGCATTTTTGTACTTTGCTGGCTTAAAATCACACACACACACACACGCATGTATGTGAGTTTGGCTTAATTAACACAAGTTATTGTTGTCGTTTGTCGTTGAGTCGTGTGAAGAAAAGCAAAAACAAAAAAATGAAACAAAAACAATACAAAAGATATTTTATTATGCGCATGTCAACCCCAATTTTCATGCTTTTTGTTGTATTATTAATTTCATAAATTAGAAATACACAAATACTTATTTGAACACACACTCACGTATGTACATACATGCAAACACTTCAATGCCTGTCAACACGCACAGCTGCTTGTGGTCCTCGTCGACGTCGTCAAGTGTGTGTGTGTGTGCTTGTGTGTTGTGTAAGTGTGAATAGGTATTTGTGCAGACCCATACACACACACACACACACACTTGCCTGACACTTCATTGTCGTTGTCGCTAACATAATGGTGTCATTTAATGCTTAACGAAATTTGAGTCATGCTGTGTGCGCCGAGCTGCTGACTTATGCGGGCTATGCTGATATGCGTTCGCAAAACCATTGCAGCGCCCGTCCGTTACTGTTCCTTTGCTGCTGCTGCCGCTGCTGATAATAATGATGATAATGACGATGACGACGTTGAGTACAATAATACATAATGGCGACTTGCTGGTAAGGCAAGACATGTCATGTGCTCGACAAGGTGTTGAAGCCTGAAGTACAATATGACACACAAGCAAGTGAGTTTGCCAAAAAAAAAAAAATGTATAACAAAACGAAAACAGCAAAAATAGCACACAAAAATAAAAAAAAGGACACTCAAACGAGACGCGCATAACGAATGTTGGGCATAGACAAAGGCACAGCATGCTGGAGCACATAATGAGTGTCACAATAGCTCAGTGGCAGACGCAGTGGCACAGACGCTGTAGCAACGCTCAAAGCTCAAGTGTCATCATTGCGGTACAATGGAACGGGCGCTTGGTATCTGAAAAGAAATATCCGTTCTGCCTTAAATATACCACAAACTGTCCACGCTGTGGATGCCGTCGTCGTCGTCGTCGTCGTCGTCGTTGGCGTTGGCGTCACTGCCAACGTCAACTCTTTGCAGTCACTTTAACGTAATTGGACACTAAATGTCTGTACTTGAACGCAATACAGACGCAGACTTGGCGTCTTTGCAATGTTCGCTGCTATGCCGTGTCGTGCCGTCTCATAAAACTGTCAATATTAATAAATTTTTATGAATTATGTTGATGCTTAAGCAGCAAAAGGCAAACAACAAACAAACGAATAAACAAAAAAAGAAATCAAAAATGTTAAGTAAAAGAGAAAACACAATAAACTATAATAAAGAAAGCAGGGCTTTAAAACGTCCGTTGCATTTTTCATTAAAACCCTACAATTCTCTCTCTTTCTGTCTTAATTTGTTATGATGAAATCAATCAAGAAATATAAAATATTAAAAATAATACAAATATGCAGTCTAGAAAAAATAAAAACAAAAAAATATAAAAGAAAAAGAAAAGATTTAAAAAGTCCTTTGCATTTTTCATTAAAACCTTATAATAAAAGTCAAAAGCTTTTCCTTGCTATTCTTTCAATGCATCAATACCTTCGCACTCTCTCTCACTCCCTCTCTCTCTCTGTCTGTCTCATTCACTGTGTCTCGCTTTAATGCCCACGTTTATATCAAATCAGTAATGCTCTTTTGCTGCATACAAGAATATGCATAATTTTCATTATTTTAATTAAAAAATTATTCACTGCTTGACTGCCGTCGCCAGAGTTATCACAGACGATAATGTCGACGTCGTTGCAGCCGTTGGCTCGCTTCGTCAGCCCCAACTACGTTGCATCACTGCCTATATGCTTATGTATATATATATACATTTTTTATTGTTTCGCTTGTCGGTTCGCTCACTGTGCTTTATTGTCCTGTTTCACGCTCATTATGCACTTAAAATTTATTTTTTCTATGCGCACTTTGCTTTGTGCTTCTTTCAAATTTTTCCTTTATTTTTTTATAAATTTTTTTTTAATTTTTATTTTTTTTTTTGTGCTTTTGCATGTCTTTTGTGCTATCGGCATTAAATTATAATTTTTCAATTGTTTTGCAGTTTGGCTTCGTGCATTGTCGAACGTCAAAACAAGAAGCGAAAGACAGAAAACAATAAAATATTGCAAATATAAATGATGTCGTAAGCACAGCAGTTCAACAAAGATTGCAAATAAGCAAAGTTTGAAGTAAATTGTAAAAATTCAATCTGCCCGCTGAAGTTGAGAAACAAAAAGCTCAAGAAACATAATAAAAGTCATGGCTTAGAATTTTCAAGTTAAACATTTGTATTTCATGATATAATATTTCCTTTCAATATTAATAATATCTAAACTCATAACATATTTTTTTACAAGATTTTATTGTTGTTAATATTTTATATAAAGCATTTGTCTCTTTTGAATAAATATGTTCTTTCAAATATTATTAAAAATGATATGGAAACAAGTAAAGATTTTAGCAGAAAAACGGATATTATATCCTTTAAAAGAAAACAAGCATATATGTACCTACATGTCTTATCTAAGTTTATACATATATGTATATTTATATCAAAGTCAACACAAATTCATAACATTGCAACTCAAATAGAAATGCTGAACTTATAATCAAGACCAAAAATAAACAAACCGGAAATACGCAAACCGCAAATGGAAACCAAAATTAAAGCCAAAACCTCATTGACGCACTCAGACACACTTACACAAGCTCACACACACACACATTTGTTGCTCAACCAAAATGACAATTTTTAATTAATTCTTTCTTAGCTTCTCTCAAAAAAAAAAACAAAAAAAAATAACCAAATTCAAATGCGAAGAAAGCAAGGATGTCGTTTCAGTTGCCGCAATTAAAAGTGGAATTTCATAATATCAAAATTTTGCATACGACTTGCAAGGAATTTTTATGCATATACTTGTATATACTAATATAAAATATGTGAAATATTAATAAAGCAAAACTTGAGTTTTTCAAATAAACAAAAAATACTCTGAGACTGTCATTTGAACAAACAGGCAGACCGACCGACAGACCGACAGACAAACGCAAACAAGTAAACAGATGCGTTCACATGCTGACAAAATGCAGCCACAACTCAAGTTGAAATTAGTCACCATTGCTCATACGACATGTTGTCTGTCACTTGATGCCACATTTGTGTGTGTACATGTGGCTAAGTATCTCCGTGTGCTTAAAGTTACTTATTTGGTTGTTTGTCTGCTAAAGAAATGACAAATTTAAATACACTTAAACAAACGCAGTATCTTGCGAATAAACACAAGATAAATTTCAGCAACAAGCCCAAAAGTATGCTTCGTTTTTTCGTTAATTCAGTTTCGCTTTTCTTTAAGTACATATTTTTTTTTCTTGAATTTTTATTCATTAATATTTTTATGTTTGTCTTTAATTTCTTTTGAGTTATTCTGTTTCATGAGCTCGTGCTTAATTCATCACTTCTGACAAATCAACAAACACAATTATTTCCCAAGTAGAAAGTTAAGTAATACGACGCACATACATTAACGCACACACACACACTAAGACATTTTTGTGAGTGTAAGCAATTTTATGAATAAAATTTTGTTTTGTTATCTTCATTTTGATAATTGTTTTGACACTTGTGTTGCCGCATATGACTTTGATAGGACAGAAACATGTGTTTTAACACTTGTTTTATTATTACGAAATGAATTGTTTTTCATGAAGCACAGTTGACATTTTCTGTTGTTACATGTCTTGATGCTGAGCTCTATCGAATAGACTTCTACGGCATATAAATACAGAAATAATAAAGAGTGAGCATGACAAAAAGATTCATCATAAATCAGTCAAGTAAAATAGATTACACTAACAAATATGTTTTGTCAAGTTATGTTTTTAGGCAAATTTGAAGTAATGAATATATACAAAAAGCAACTAAAAGGACAAAATTTCCTTTGAGATCTTTGCAAAGAAAAGTTTGAACAAATATTCTTTACTTTAGATTTAAAATAAAAAAATATTTAAAAATTTATAAGAACAATACAAAATAAATTTGCTTCCACAAATAACATTTAAGCCTCTTAACTCAATGTATTTAAAACATTGAAGATAAGCCGAGCCTTCTATGATTACATTACTCTTAGAGTTTTTTAGCAAAATTTGAGAGGCTTCAGGCGTATCGGACAAGCATAAGTAGTTCTAGTAGCAGCATATTTAAGAAATTTCGAGGGTAGCCAATTCTCGGAAGAAAAACCATTAAATTCGTCAAGCCATGATAGATATCCACCCGTTACAGTTATTTCAGATCAGAACTTTCAATGTATTCACTTCATGGCAGTTACTTCATCGCATTTTAATCTGACGACATATATAAATTTTTTAGCTTACATTTGTACACATTCGCTTATGATGAAGACCATGTAATTCGCATGTGTTCAAACGAAAGGCCGAAATTTAAAATGTTTACCTCCTTTACATAAAATATTGTCAAACATATAAATTAAAAACAAAAAACATTTTTAAATGCTTGCAAATTACGCATACGCCACGTTAGCTTAACTTATGCTTTTCTGTCAGCTAATCCACTAAATGACTGCGTAATTATATTAGCCAATTTAATAAACAAACAAATACAAAATTCGTCAAAAACCGTAATTTACTTAACACTTTGTTTGTAACATGAAATTTAACGAATAATGTTTTTCAATCGATACTTTACACCAACACTAATTATTTTGTTGCTTATACACAAAAACAAAAAAAAAAAACAAAAACATTAAAAATATAACATATAACAACAAAATGTACTTATTTATTTATTTTATGTTTCATGTTATTTTCGTTATCAAGCCAACAAAACAAATTAACATAAGTTTTTTACAATATGCAAATATCGCACAAAATAATATGATTATGTTGTTCGGATAGCAAATTTGAAAAAAAAAAAATTACTTTTTGCATTGAATATCATTTTGAGTTCACGCAAACAAGATCGATTTAGATAGAAGAGTATTACAAAATAATTCAACACATAAAACAACAAAAACAATCCAAAATACTAATTTACCAGCAATTTCATGCGATTAGAGAGAGACACAGACACACATACTTGTGTATTATATATGAATGTAAATGTATGAATACATATGAGTCGTTAAAGTTTTGTGCGCACGCGACAAATTTAATCAAGCGCTATTTTGCAATGAGTGACCATGTGTGTGTGTGTGTGCGTGTGTGTGTTGAATTTTCGATTTAACATTATTTACATATATTTAGCTCGTATATTAATAACTAAACTGTAATAATCTATTGTAAATATTTGTACATGTAACTAAATACACAAAAGCTGCTGAAGTCCTAAATAGTTTGCTTGTTTGTTTGTTTGTTTGTTTGCCTCACTACGACTTCATTACTTTTGACATTGCATGACACAATTTTTGTCACATACATTTATTTATTTATTTTGCTTAATTTTCATTTCATATTTACACACACACACACACACAAACATACACACGCTAAATTCGTTGACCACAAATAATTAATTTAGTCAAATTTCAAAAACTTCATTATCAAAAATATATTCTGTCATTTAAATGATTGTATTTGTACAAAATTTGTTATTTTTAAATATTTGCCACATTGCAATTTAACTTCATTTATGTTTGCTGCGTTGAATAGTTTAGTCACATTTCTAATTAAAGTGTTGAGTATTATTCAGATATGAAATTATAAGATACTTTATATATTACAAGTTGAGTCTCTTATCTGTTGGTTTATCGGTTTGTCAGAGAACAAACTCATTCAGCATCTGTTTTATAAAATTCTCAAAAACACCGATAAGCTTATATATCAAATAAACATCTTTTTATGTTTATTGATCTCATAGAGTATAGCAAGGATGCCCATGAGACCCTGCTAATGATCTACTTTTATGTTTATATAATTTTTTGTAAATTAAGCGTATATCTCTTGTTGTTCTTATCTTAATATAAAATATATCTAACTAATTATACTTTTATCTGTTTACATACTTACAAATAAATAGATTCAAATATTATATTATTTAATTACACAAATTTTAAATATTAAATTGTGCTCATTGTGGCATTCAATTTATACAACAACACATATGCAAATTATATCATAAATAAATGAACAAATCTATCGATAAATTAACCAACTAAAAATATAATTGCGTTAAATGGCAACAAACCCCAAAAATAACATAAAATGAGTGCGAGCATGACCAAAAATTGCATTTAATTTGAATATTGCATACTTTGAGGCGATTTTTAGTGCGATCGTGCGTAAGCCGCGATTTGAATGCGTGCCAAAACAGAATATGAAACAAAATGGCAATTAAAATAAAAATAAAAAAAACGAAGAAAAATAAAATGCAACTTGGCAAAATTTAATATGCAAAGCAAAAAGTTACCAGCAGACGAAATACAAAGCCACACAAACGGACACGCACACACACACACACACACATACACTCATACACTCATACACTGATAGTCACGCACATCAAACAAGCAAATTTGAATTTAATTAAAATGCGAAGTTATTGGAAAATGCAACATGTTCTTTTTTTGCGATTCTCTTTCGTTCGTTTTTTGATTTCATTTTGCATTTTAATTTTTGTTTTTTTTTTTTTATTGTACTTTATGCTAATTTTATGGCATTTGTAATTAAATTAGAAAAGCACAGAAAAAAAAAAACAAAACAACAAAGCACAAAAACCAAACGTGTTTTAATTACAAATTCAAATTAAATGCGAAACAAATTGCGCTTATTCAATATTAAAAGCGTTGATTATGTATTGAAAAAATTGCTGCCAAAGAAGACAAAACAAGTGACAACTCAACACTTTGCGTGGCAGCAACAACAACAAGCTCACGTAAGCTTATTTTACACTCGTGCAACGCTCATACGCAATTTGCCACTTGTGTTTCTTGCCCTCCCCCCCTTGGCCAAGAGTGCGCTGATATTTGCATTTTTTTTTTTACATTTTCTTGCCATTCAACAATTTTTTTCTTACATTTTTTTCAGCGCCATCTACGCTAATCTCTGCAGCAGCTGCCACTTTGCCAACGAAAAGCAATTTTCAAGTATTAGGCATCCCATCCCCGTCTCGTCACGTCTTGTCTCTTCACGTCTCTATTACGTCTTGCTTTTAGGCATGCTAGCAACATTTTGAGCGTTAGTGGTAAGCTTCTAAGATGCAACAGCAACAGCAACAGTAACAGCAACAACAAAAGCCTCATCGTCGTTAGCGGCAACGGTGGCTGTGGCAGTGGCAGTGGCGGCATTTAATTGAAAGCAGTTGCTCATAAAGCTTAAAAGCATTTGTGCAACGACTTATATTGCCGGCATGCAGGCATCAATATGAGTGGCGCTTTGGCATCATTCGATGGTTGTGCGTGAGCAGTATAAGATGTTTAATTAGTGTAGACTCGAATTGTTAGAAGAGGGAAAACTAATGGAAGGAAACCATGTAAGAGAAAGCCTATCTTGAAGAAGTGTGGAAAGGGGGAGAACATCCTTTTTGAATATTTCGTTGAATCTTTAAAACTAATGCCCTATTCTGGCAACTCTATTAGCCATTGTTAATAGAAATATTCTATTAAATGGCAAGTAAATAGGATTTTAACAGCGTGTCATATTCAGCACAGCTGTTATGGCCTCTATTAGCAAACAGGTTTTTAATAGTTATTTTCTAAGCCAAGGTATGCTAGAAACGATGGAATTGGAATACAAAGTAGGTACTTTTTTATTGTTCTATTAAAAAAACTATCACGCTTAACATGTTTTTAATAGAGTTGCCAAAATGGGCACGTAATTTGTTTCTTTCTTTGATGATATCATTTGAAAAAGTCTTTACGCTAGACAAGAAGTCATCATACGATTGATGAACCTTTGAAGCAATAAGTTTAATCAATTATCATTTGAAACTGCCGCTAAAACCGATAATTTTTGGGGACACTCAAGCGAACCATAGTTTATAGTCAAGAACAAAACGAAGCTTGATAAAATTATGTCAAAGCCTGTGCTACACAATAAAACATCTTGCCACAAATACGCTTACACACACACACACACACACACACATACAGATCATCAGATACAGAGAACAAATCCGCCAAACCGAATATGCTACCAAATGCACATATGCATTATGAAACAACAAATAAATTATGACATGCGTTGATAGATCAACGGCAACAGAAACGTTCACGACAAATGCGACAATGACGATGACGATGAGAATGACGACTTACAATACAACGTGCAACATCTGCAGCATCTGCGCCAGCGGCAAACATGCCTTGCCAACATCAAAAAGTTCTTGCAACAGCAACAACAACAATGACGACGTTGACGCGCACACGATGCGCAATGATGGGCATAGTGTTTAACAGCAAAATGCAATTTGTTAGACAAGATATGTGGCAAGCAAACAAAAAAAAGGTTGGCAAAAAAAATAGCGACAAATTCAAGCGAGAATTTTGTCAGACACAAAAATATGCACGGCAAAATGCAACATCACTCATCGCTAACGCCATCATCATCTCCGTCTGATCATCATCATCATTATAAGGATTGTCAGCATTATGCACAACGACATGAGTAGCAGCACGAGCAGCAGCAGCATGACCATGATGATTGCAACTTGACAGTCGGAAAATTTATGCAAACGCATATGGCGAACGCAACACAACAAAATGAATGCGAACGAATTCAAATGCGAATGCATAATTCACATAATTTGCCATTGTTTTGTTGCTGTTGTTGTTGTTGTTCCATAACATGTTTATTTGTTATTGTTGTTGTTTGTTGTTTCTATGAGGTTTATTTTTGAAAACACAATGTGCTTTGACATATTTGTCGCAATAAAATATGCCAAAAGGCATGCAATGTTAGCAAAACGCTTCAAAATCGAAAAGTGCTAAAAAACAAAACATGTTTCAAATTAATTGAATAACTTTCATTTCAATTTTGCAATAAATCAAACAGAACACAACAACAACAACAAACATTTTTTTAACCACTTATTTATCATTTACTTTGTTGAACACATAAAATGTTATAAATATTTCCATGAAGCATGAAAAGGTGCTCTTGACCGCACGTCGTATACGCAATATTTTCATGCAAAGCTTACAAATTGTCTACAAATCTATAAACTTAATCTACAAAGCTTATGTACTTAGTCCTTTAACGTTAGTTTCGTTGTCCTGTCGTGTGGTCTTTTTTTTTTTTTTTGTTGTAGTTTTTGTTGTTGAAATTGATTGTCTTCGTTCTTGAGGCGTTGGCATTTGCCTAAGCGCTGCCGACACTTTGAAATCTTTTAAATGCGATAAAATTTTATCGCACACATAAATTTATTTGTAAACAACCTTTTGTTCAGTTTGTTTAGTTTCTTTTTCACTGTTGTGGCATAAATTTTGCTTAAAGGTGATATTATCTTTATTTTGTGTCATTTTGTGTCCCCGATAAGAACAAGAATAATTGAAAGTAGTTTAAATGAACAGACCTAGACTAATAAGCCTTTGCTTGTTAAAAAAGAAGACAACATATTTTTCATATTTTATGTTGTTTCTAATTAAAAGAACATTCAGTTGAATGAACACACAAACATTTACACAAATGAGCGCGATTGACATTTGCGATAATAGAAGAGCTTTGCTGCTTCAAGTAATGCTTCACTGCATAATACAACTTAACATTTTGTCAGTTATTAAGCGCAATTGACAGCAACAAAAAGACGTTGGTTTGAGGGCAAACAAATTCGATTATGCATTCAACATGACCACCCAAAAAAATAGCGCCCCTTTTAATTAAACTTTTACTGCATTGACACAAGCAACAACAGCAACAACAACAACGACAATAACAACACTCAAGAGTACAAATATTTCTCATTAACTGATTATGCCATGGCATTAGTTCATCTATTTTAAGTAAAAGACAAGTAATGCAAAGCCAACAACAACAACAACAACAACTACAACAACAAGCATACACAAAGAGAACAAGCGCATATCGCATAAACTTAAAGAAAACAAAAAGTTTTGCAAAGTTTGCTAAATGAAAAATGCAAGCATAACAAAAGGCGCACAAACAAGCAAATCTGCAAAATGAAGAAAACTCATGAACAAAGAATATTGCAAAACGATACCAGAACAAAATGCCTTCTTGTGTCCTTGTATTTCTGACTGTGTCCTCACTCACTCGCCCTCCTTCTCTCTCTTGGGGGCTGTTGTGTGGCATCAAAGCAGCTGTCAAATGGTGCAACTAGCGCAACAAGGGGCGACATTAATGGCAATGGCCAATGGTGGAGTGCCACGTCGTTGAAAACCGCAACAAAGCCAACAAAATACAAATAATAAATTTAAAATGGCCGCGAATGACTGAAGCTGCGGCCGTAGCCAGACGCGTGGCAGCGTGGCAACATCGCTGCGGCTTGTATATGCAATAAGTGTGCAGCGTTGAAGGTTCGTTGTGTTGTGTGCGGTAGTGAGAAAGAACGCGAGAAATTGCAACAAAAACAGCAAGACAACAAAAAGAAAAACAATGTACAAGCAAACTAAAGGAATCTGGCAGGATGCACTTTAACAGCATCAGCAACACCAACAGCAACAACAACAACAGTACTCAGGCAAAGTCTTAAATTGAAAATGGAACTTAAATTAAAATGCCAACTGGAGTGGAACAAAAATGATATTAAACCCTACCAGTATAAAGAAGGCTAAACAAAAGGACAACGAGCAAGCAAGCAAGCTAGCAAGCAAAGACAGGACAAGACAACCATGCACGGCAACAACAACAACTACAGCTTGGCAAAACTATGTAGATTTTTCAACATGATAAGCTGCAACGTCAAAGTTGCAACTCAAAAATTTGCCAGTCAAATGTATATACGTGTGTGTGTGTGTGTGTGTGTACGTGCGTTTGTCGCATTTTGGCATGATTTGTCTTATTTTGTCAAGGCGTTTTGCTATTGATACAACTTTTTGTTCGACAACCAAAATTGCTTCTTGTTGAATACACAAAAATGTTTGTGTGAAGTTTTCGTTTTACCACAAAAATAATGCCATGTTTGTCAGCTGCTTTTGAAATTACCTGCTTTTGTTGCTTTCATTGTTGTTGTTGCTGTTGTTGTTGTTAGTCTATGAGCGCTTTGTTTAGTTCGTTATTATGCTTGTTGATGAAAGCATCTGCAATATTCATGTCAATAAGCACATCAGTTTTTAAAAGTCATGTGCGCTTTTATGCATTTTCATACAAAAAAAAAACAACAATAAAAGATATTTTTGAAAGTGTTTAATAGCGTTTAAAAGTGTTCTTTATTTTTTTCATTTTTGTTACTCAAGGCGTATACGCAATATTTTGAGTATGAACTTTTAACTGCTTCGAGTATAATCGTTAGCAAATATCCAAATATATATTCTGTGAAAAAAGGCTTTATTAGCAAAGAATCAAGTAATTAATCGTGTCTTTTACAACTCCAATAATACTTTACTCATGTCCGCTATTTGACTGCCACAGGTAACAACACCTCCCACTTAAGCACGCTTCATCATATATGTATCAACACTACACTCGAGAACAAGCAAATATTTACCGTCAAATATTTTTTTGTTTTTTGTTAAACAATAAGAAAACAAAATATTGCAAAGAAAAGCATAAGCGCAACGAATGACGCAGAGAAGCAACTCATCAGCTGATAGTGAAAAATAATTATTTATTTGCTATTTTTTACATATATAATCATTGCTTATCACAAGGCTTGAGTATAAAGCGCATATACTCAAGCATAGCAAACATGAATGGCGACTTGTGCGACATGCACACACACACACACACGTACTTACATATTTACGCTAAAAATCAAGGCACATAAAGACGTAAAGTTACCTTGAGCAACTGCTGTAGACGCCAAATATTAGACGAATATCAATTGGAGCGAAAGAGAAAGAGGAAGTCGCAGACAAGTCAAGCATTTACATGGAAACTAAGTAGCTGCAAGCATATATGCTCATATGCGAGCAACGCTAAGCTTTGCAGGTGCATTGCAGAGCCTCTGTGCCACAAGCAAATTGCAACTTGCAACAACATGCCAAGGTATACAAAAGTAAGATGTCTTCTTCTGGTTGTACGACGTTGACGAAGCGACTTCCGTTTGCACACAACAGAAACGGAAACGGAAGCGGCAACAAACTTTATGCTAAAACTTTGATGTACGCAACATAAAGTTGAGTTAAGTTTCCCAATGACGTCGACAACTGTTCTTGCAGATACACACATATAACATGAGAGTAAATTGAAGTCATCGTCTGCAACGACAACAACAACGCCATAGACGACTATGATGATGATGATGATGCTGATGATGATGAAGACGATGAAGACGATGACTTTTGCGGTTATGTAAGTGTTGTCGAAGCGCTCTGTTCTTCTGCTATGGTGGCTTATATTACATAGTTTGTGGTTCTTGTTTGACGCTTAGCATCGGAAGTGCCTGACAGTTGGTGGGCGAGCAAACGGCTGCCGGGGCGCTGCTCGGAAATTAAATCAACGTCATGTGCAATGCGCATCATTATGCCAACGCTCACGTACACAAGTACATACATTTACAAACAAACACACACACACACACACGTGCAATTACTTCTTCTTATCACACGCATTGCACAAATTGGCATACTATTATTTTATCTTTATGAAATTAAAGCGCCATTCGTGATTCATTTGCTACAAATTAGCGCATAAACATGGATTTTAGTTGCTTGTGGTGTTTTATTTTGCAAATCACCCTTTGTGCTTGAGAATGACTGTATTCAAATCATCGGTTTGGTGTGCTAGAAACTCGGTAGATTTCATTTTGTCGAACATTACACAAAAGAGATTTGAATTTAACAAAAAGAGATTTCAGAAGAAAGTAAAACCGTCTTAAAGAGATTTCTGGCACATGTTAATTTTCAGAGAGAAATCAGCTATCGTAGATAAAAAAAATGAACAATATGTTGCATACTTATTGGCGCAGCATATGAAAAACGTATTTCAATGCAGCTAAAAATTAAAATTTGCAATAAAAAAATAGGAAATTGACAGTATTGCCACATTTGCATAACCGAAAATAAAAAAGAACGTGCAAATCACGTTAAAACACACACATATACACACACGCACACAGTCGCAGTTGATGTGCCAATTTTTTGTGGTATTGCACTTCGCCCTGAGTGAAACCAAAATCAACGTAAAGTTTAGTTTCAATTTTTAATTTCACTTTACATACAAAATGCGCTCAAATTCTGTGCATGTGTGAGTTCAAGTGTTTGCATGTGCGTGTGTGTGTATGCGTCATAATGTCAATTCGTGCATGGCATTCGCTTTCGCTTGCATTGTTCAACTCACTTATCAAATTGTAATGTAAAAAAAATGAAAAAATGTGCGAAACCTGTGAAAAACGAGTTAGTTGGCCAGTGGCGCATTCAACTGTTAAGTAACTAAAAAACAAAACAAAATAAAGGAAATAAAAAATTTCAAATAAAAAATTGGCGATTACAAATTTTAGCTCATGTAAAGCATACATTTTTGTACTCTACAGAACAGAAGCATGAAGCTTGTGACATAGAAAAGGTGATATTGAAAAAAGCCGTTCAATTTTTAATGGATTAAGAGAGACTCATATTCATGTCACATATATGAGTAATATGTACACACGGTTCTAACTTATATACACAAACACTTTGCCTAAAAATACTCATTCCAATTAAGCAAATATTTCATAAAATTACTAAAGTAGAGGCTGGTAAAATATTCAGTGAAAAACGCTTGTCCCAAGAGTATTAAATTCTTACCATAACCGAAACAACATGTACTTCGTGGATTGCTTGTACTTTTTGTGTTGTATCATATACCATGCAGTTCAAAAATAATACTCGTAGAATTTTTTTTACTGGCATGCATCAATTTACTTTGTTTTCAATTTGTTGAAATATAAAAAGAAGAAACTGTTGATTGTAACTTTAAAATGATACTTGATTTCAAAATAGAGACCTTAAAAATAAAGTAATATCTTAAAATCTTGATTAGTAATTGAAAAGCAAAAATATGAAAAAGACAAAGAGGCAAAGTGAAACCACTAAAAATTGATTGATGAATTTTATAGTTTCAATAATCAAGACAGACACAAATTTGCTTATTAGAGCACGAGTATGCGCGTAAGTGATATGAAGTGCGAGACTCTCAATATGATGGCCTAATGATTCTATATTCGCAACGACAACAATTTCGTTATACCTTACATTTGTGCAAAACTGCAGAAACTTTTGCCTTGCCAAATTAGAAGACAATCAAGTTGACCTTCGCTGCAATTTGCTTCATTCACAACAATTAAATCAATTGTCTATATTTTCATTGCTATTTGGTTACAATTACCTTAATAATTACAATTTTATTCCCACGCCAATCGACAAAACTCAATTTAAATTACTCTATTTGCACGATACTGAATAAAATATGAATTCTAAAAGGACTTCGGTCGTTCGCTTATACAAAATTACAAATTATAACCTTAACAAAATCAACAGCAACAACCACAACAACGACAACAACGACAAAACAAAATATTGTGACATTTTCATCGCGCCAAACATAGTGAAATGTTGTTTATTAAAAACTGTTATGTCAACATGAAACGTGACACAACCGCAGAGGGAACATTCAAAAAGGCAAAAAAGGAGCGCAGCAGCAAAGCCAACTCAGAGCGTATAACATGTGCGACTCGTGATGAGTTTGTGACGCTGTCTGTTTTTTTTTTTTTTTTTTGTTATTTTGCATATGTCAAAGCACAAGCAAAAAAATAAAATAAAATACAAAAAAATATAAATAAATAAAAGTCGAAACTGAGACAGAACGAAACGTAAAGAATATTTACGTGCGTTGCATATTTGATTGGACACTAATAATGGCAACTAACAACAGACACCAAAGACAAGACAAAAGCCTTAGGCAGACATTTAGACAGACCATGCAGACGACCGGACAGACATACAAGCAAAGAGGATGAGCAAGTCTAAGGCTTGGAAAATTTGACTTCATTTGTAGCGACAGATAATTTGTTGTTTCGATAATTGAATGCATACGTAATGAGTTGATATTTCAGCTATATAAACAAACGCACAAAGCATTGCAAGTCACAGAGTAATATAAAATACGTTGCATAGCAGAAGGCGCATTTGTGAAAAAAAAAACAAACAATAAAACAAATTTCAGTTATGAAGTTAAAAGACATTTACATATTCGACGATTTCATGCGTTTGCCAATTTTTTTCTATCATACAATCGGTATCGAACCGTACATACGCACTGGTGTCACTTCACGCCTTACGCGTTGTCATCAATTCAATTTCGTTTTTGGCATTGTGAATTTGAACATCATGCTGATCAGCGAGGTCATATATGTGCTGTCGTCCTTTAGAAATCGCGAAAATTTCATCGAGGCAACGATGACAATGTCATACATCGGCTTTGTGATTATTGGTGAATTTAAAATGATCACAATTTGGTTGAAGAAATCACTGCTAACGCAATTTGTGCAAGAGATGGAACAACTTTTCCCCATTGAAAAACCAAAGCAAATTGTTTACAAAGTGGAATATCATCTGAAAGTTTGCCTGCTCATTACACAAACCTTCTCCGGGCTTTATATGTTGCTGATTTGGACCTATAACGTAATGTCGATTCTACAGTATTTGGCATCCAAATGGATTCTACATAATCCAAATGCTGAACAAACATTTCCCTTTGTGAATATAATGCCATGGCTCTGGCAGGGTAATTTCCTTTATTATGTTATATACGTACTACAAGTCTATGCGGGTCATACATCGGCCACGGGTCATATTTCAAGTGATTTGCTTTTACATTCAATACTCACACAGATGATTATGCATTTCGAATATGTTGCACATGCTTTGCAGACCTATGAGATAAAGGCAACAGCGTATAAACGTGTCTGTGAGCGTGGCGTTCAAGATGATATACGTTTTCTACAGAATATGATCGCCTATCATGTGAAACTGTTAAGGTTTGTAGATACGATCGTAAGATTACTAAATCACTATGATCTTCATTATTAACTTGGTCGTTACTAATAGTTTTTCTTTTGTATCTTTTGTTTACAGGCTCTCTGATGTCATGAATGAAATTTTTGGCGTGCCACTTTTACTCAACTTCATAATCTCTTCATTTAATGTATGTTTAATTGGTTTTGTAATGACAATTGGCGTAGAGCCTGAGGTATACTTCAAGCTTTGGCTCTTCTTAATATCGTCAACAGGCCACAATTATCTCATCTGTCATTATAGTCAGCAATTGATTGATGCGGTTTGTATTTGCAACAATTATATTACATCTGTAAGCATGATTTTTTACCGTATCAGAGTTTGGGTATTGCAACTGCAGTCTACAATCAAGAATGGAGCAATGCCGATGTCCGTTTTAAGAAAATGTTAGTTCTTATAATGGCGCGTGCACAGAATCCATGTTACTTGAAGGCGACCATTTTCATGTCAATCTCGCGCGGTACTATGACGGAGGTAAAATTTGTTTTTTTTTTTATTCATTTTCTAAATATAATGAAATATTCAAATCGGTTTCTTTGACAGATCATGCAAATGTCGTATAAATTTTTCACCTTACTACGCACTATGTACTCCAAATAAAAGCGTGTACACAAATTACTATAATCAACTAATAACCTACACGTCTCGCTTGTAGCTTATTGCTCTAAAATATTATAACCTCTGCACTTTGAATTATACTTATATAAAATATACTTATACACACAACTGTATGTATGCAATATTCGTAGAAAAAATTGAAAATTGTTGTAGCTATTTGAAAATCACACAAAACGTGACCAGAAATTAAATGGCGACATTTTTTTATAACACAAAAAAAAATACAAAATAAAATAAAAATGAAAAATAAATCCCTACAAAGCGACAAAAAATAAAAAAATTAAAAACAAAAAAATAAAAAAAAAACACAGTTAATATGTTAGTTGTGCAAAGTTTTTCGATTGGCTTGGCTTGGTCTATGCGTGAGTGTGTGTGTGTGTGTGTGTGTGTGTGTGTGTATTGATGCTTTTCAAGCATAAAATCCCGCAAAATGAAAATGGTTTTTCGTGGTCGAAAGCAATTGCTTTGCCATACGCACACTCACACACACACTCGCACACTCATAGACAGCCATAGCGCGTGGTTTGCCATTTTTGAGTTATTTCTGACACTCTTTTTTCGCACACTTGAGCGCATAAATTGCTAATATAACCGAGTGCTGCGTATTTACACGAGACCAACGACAAACACATGCACATGCACATTTTCGCAAACGAACAACAAGTGTAAAGAAAAGTTATATGAAAAGGGAAAACGAAAATTTTCATCATACGCAACAGCAGATGCAAGTACGTGTATTATATTACCACTTGGCCATTTGTCGGTACCGACTTTGAAATGCATTTCTGCAATGTTACAAAAATCTTGAGTGATTGCTGTAAAGCCATGTGGGACTTAAAACGCATGCATACACGGAAACGTAACAACACACACACACAGACACACATAGAAACACGCGTACTAATCCAGTCATCACTCCAAGTGTACAAGTTGCTTTGACATTTAAGCGCTGCAAAAAGTATGCAACATTATTTTTCTTTAAACTTAATAGAATTCTTTTGGCACTTATTTTACATGTAAAGTTCTATTCTAAGAACTATTACGAGATAATCAGCGCTCAGGCTCTTTGTTAGTCTGCTTCCTACTTCACACTTTGCTTGCACTCACTTGATCAGTTTATATAATTAATTATAAGTTTATTATGCTCGTATTTTCTTTATCTGTTAATATTGTTTATACTCATAATTATCTCTTTTGACTAATTGACCTTCATTTGCTTTTATTTGCCTAACTTTTTATTCACAAACTACTTTGGCTTTCCCTTGAGCTTTAACATATCTCATATGAGTTTTAATGTTCATTTCGTTAGCGCTAATTTACATAACATACTAATACTAAACGCCAGTAAACTTAATACTAGAAACACAGCTGATCTATCAACAAAAAAAAAAAAAACATAAATATATCTTTGAGCATCTTGCCATGTGCCAACTTTGATTGATTTATGTTCATAAATATCTGTCAAATCTGACTTTTTTGCAAAATACTAAATACAATAAAATAAAGATGTATTTTAATACAAAAGTAAACATTTTCATAACTTTCAAGGTCAATACGCATTAATCATTACACAGACATGGGCTCGACCAACAAAAAAAAACAAAAGCAACATCACATAATTTAACTCAACTACTTAAACCATTAACGGAACGCAGCATTGACAAATAAAAGTTATCATACAATAAATCATAAAGACAAAGATAAAATTTAAGTACAAAGGCAAAAAATAAGGGCAACGCCAAAGACAATGACAATGACCAATAAAAAGCAACGTGTGTAAGTAAACGAGCGATACAAAAAGAAAAGAAGAAGAAGAGGACGCTTATTAATGACACATAAAAAATCAATAACAGATCATTAAATCGTGCCAAATGGAAAAATCATATAAGATACAATAACAGAGAGTGAGGGAGAGAGAACGCACAACAACAACAACATCAGTCAACAACGACATTCGGCATTAACAAATGTGTTGTCATAACTCACTGAAAGCGCGTTATGAAAGCATACAAAAAGCAATGGTCAAGCACAGACGCAGAGTCATAAGCACATTACACACACACACACACATAGACATGAACAGAATCACGCGTGAAAGGAGTACACACACATACACTGAAGCGCGCATTTCGGCCAGACATGAATACATATGAAGGCCAATATTTCGTTATCACAAACATGAAATCAACGTTAATGGCGTAGATCAGTGTGTGTGTGTGTGTGTGTGTGTGTGTGTGCGTTTTTGGACGCCATCATAAAGGCATACTAAATGGCGGTAAGTGAAGCTAATGTGCCGCCAACGTTTGTCTTGGTTTTGATTACGATTGCTTGACTTACAGCCGTTACGCTTCTTGTTCAGTCTATGCATGTTGGTCATAAGTGAAGCACATAATATTCAATTAGCTTTGTTATTTATCTACAATGCCTTATTTGTTGCTCAAAATGTACAGTTATAAGTATATATTTCAATGTGTATACACATCATGCTAATGTGCTTGCATAGAAATGATTATACATGAATATATTTAGACTATGCTTGGCGCCATAATATCTTTAGTAAATGTCGATTGTGTTACGGCTTATGTGCTAATGACTTCTATTGTAACCGTTGTAACCTTTGTGTAATTAAGAGAAACTGCTTTGCAAACAACTTACCAAGCGATATTGTTTTAAAAAATATTCGTAAAACTGTTCTTTAAAATATTATAATACGAAAAATAGAAATGAAGCTCTGAAATTCAATGAATTCAAAAAAATGAAAAAATTTCATTAAAATGTAAAAATAAAAATACTTTGATGAACTTTCAGGCGTTTATGTGCAAAAATATCTCATTCTTATTTGAGCTGATAAAAAAAAAAAAAAATAAACTTTAATCAAAAATAGTTTCAACGAAAGTTACAAAAAGTTACCAAAGCTTGCCTGCCAAGCATTCGAATAACTGAAATATTTCAATACAATGAACTGTTTCAAGTTGACAAAATATATACACTCTCCCTCGAGTGCCGACAATTCATTATAGTTCACCTTAGCTTGAACACGCCTCAGTCAATCAATTCACTTAAGTAGCGATTATCGCGGCATCATTTCAACTTCAGTGCTTAAGCCGCAGGCTTACTTGCACGTTGATAATCATGAAGCATGATTATCTGCCTGGTCGACACCAAACACAAAGCAGCAGATGAGCAAGAGAGAGATGGAGATGGAGTGACAGACACAGAGGTTAGCAGATGCGCAAAGTTGATGCGCTGTGCATTGATGATGTATTATTTGTTGGTTGGTGGTGAGATTATGATTTAAGATGCGCTAGAAAACTAGTCTAGTTTTCATTGTATGAATTAAGACGTATCTCTACTTTTATCAAAAGTATAAAGTGTGAAGAAAGCAGCAAGCAGACGTGAGCTATTTATTTCACATAATTTTTTAATAAATTTACATACCATATATGTAAATTATGGTTGATTTACTTGTGTGTAGTTGTGTCGACAAAATAACTTTATTGTTTAAATGTCAGCAAAAGAAAACATTTCATGATGTAAAAAATTTAATTTAAATATTTTTCGACTTCATTAAACTTAAATTTCTTTTATACATTTTTAATTGTTTTCTTGTATTATTATGTATACTTATTCATATTTAAGTGCATTTAATTATTACTTTAAAGGTGTCTACATGCTTGCGGCATTAAACAATAATTAACAATTGTCGCTTATCGTGTGTTCACTTTAATTAATTGACTTTATCGAAAAAAAATGCCACACGTCTTCAGCAAGCAAAGCGAAATATAAGGTATAAAAATGTCTTTATCTTTAAGTCTATATAATAAACAATTTGCTTACTTATATAAAATCAAACTCAAACAAAACAATTCCTTACGAAATAAACTCATTGTAATAAAATTTTCAACTTACAAATCACACAAGCTCTGAATAACGTCTGTAAAATTCTAGTTATACTTGTGAATTTCATTTTGTTATCTTTAAGCAATACCTAATTATATGCCTTGATGGAACACACACACATAGGCACACACACACACAGCTAGACAAGCACGCTTCGGCAATTCAAAACCAATATTTTGCTATTTATCTACAAACACCAAATTTCGAACAAGGAATACTTAAGTCAGGCACTTGGTAACTTCAACGTTTTACACAATAGATCACTCAAGATTTAATCGTTGGACAGACAGACAGACAGACAGACAGACATGCAGACAGAACGACTGACAGAGAGACAGACAGCCAATGAAAGCATAATAATACAGAGGCAGAGCTTCGGAGTGTTGTAAGCCAACTCGTTGCGTGGCGTAAAGCAGAGTGTGGACTGAAGCAAAATAAATGCAGCATTGCTGCAAAGAAACCAATGAAAACCAATTGCTTGCGAAATCGAAAACGAATAAAAAAAGGAAGAAACTCTGATTGAAAATAAGTAAAAGAAAACCAAATACAACCAAATCTGAGAAATGAAACGAAGCACACAAATCACTCATGAGAGCGCACTTGAAATAAATTAAATCTTCAAGTTGCTTCAAGCGAGAGCGAAATGTTGTTTTGCTATTCTACTTTAATTTGTAATTATTTATTTATTTTTTTTCGATTCAAAAGCAAATCAAAATAAATTACGCACATAGAACACGTTAACCCAATTATAAGTCCTCATTGACTTGTTAAGAAAAAAAAGTCATGTCATGTTACCAAACAACATTTAATACAATAACAATGCCGCAATAAAATGTATGCACAAAAGTTCAGCTTGCCTGCATTTCATATTATCTTTTATACTTTGACTGCCGCACAGCTAAAAAAAATATATTAAATTCAATAAGAACGCAAATACAACAAAGAGAGCAAGAATAAAACGCACCTCTCAAAGTTTATAACTTGAGTTGATGTGCTCAATAAAGGCTCATAATCGCTGCCATTGTTCAAGCCAGTACATGTATGCGCACAAAAGCATGCTTTAAAAAATACAATTCGGCTTCTCCTTGCGTTTGCTGCCTTCAAGCGACCGCAAAGCAAATATCAACTTGCAATGCGTACGTACGCGTACACTGTACCCTCAAATGCAATGGAAGACTTTTGAGAATACAACACGAAGAAGCAAACAAACAAAGAATTTTTTGCAATCTATCACGCATTGCAAGGCGATCGATTCAAGACGAAGGCGGTGTAAGGCAGGGCGAATAAAGTACATGCAAAAAGAAGTTTAAGTTCATGCATTGACCAGTGGCGCCAGTAAGGCACATTGGCACACACAAGAAGCGTGCGTAGAACTTGTAAGTGAAAACGCAATTAAACCTTTGGGAATGCCCGACTTCTCTCTTCTCTATGAGCGCATGTGTTGTGCGCATGTTGTACGCAGAAGTTTGTCCGAAAGTTTTATTTGGCGAAACAACTAATTTTCATACACTTGAGCTTATACTGAAGTCTTGTGATTTTGGATTAAAGTTATTTCTGTACTATATTTCTGATTGGCATACGCCAAATGGCTCAAAGCAATATGCAGGCAACTTTTCAATGAAGTTTGCGGTGTGTGCAGTGAGAAAGGCGTGAAAAAATAAGGATTCCACTAATCGGTCAATACTTTCCATTACATTTAGTTGACATGTGTTGACTCTTCGGATTGCAGGTAGAGTTCCTTGTATGCTTGCCACGGTACATCTGAAATAAGTCTTAATGCTTTATGATAAAATCAAATAAGTAAATGAAGCAGAAAATTAAAAAAAAAACAATAAAAATGTGTTATTTATTCTGGAACATATTTAAAGAAAACTAACATGAACAAATTTTTTCTCATATTACCTTAAAAGAAGAACAAGTTTTGAAAGTAATTTTACATGCAAGTGGGATAAAAAAGTTAAACTGAAAAATTTACAATAATATTATTAATATTGTATTATATGAAATATGATTAAAATATCCTTTAACATGACCCTTTTGTCAAAGCATTTGTCAACATTATTGCCATATAGGAAAGTTTACTGTGCACCATTTGCCGGATTGACCATTATATATGGCATTTCAATCTCGACATTTTGCTCTTCACGCCGTGTGCCGCGCACCCGTGGTTGTCTGTGAGGCATTGCGTAGTGCAACTTGCGCCAGAAGTTCGGGTCATCCCATCTGATGTACGTGTTTATTCTCAGGTAGGCTCGAATCTCGCTGTCTACGTTGTCGAAATTCGCAGGCTCGTTATAGAGCACAACAACAAGACGCTTACGCTTCTCCTCCAGGGTGGCTTGGATAGCTAACCGGAACTCCATCATGCCCCAGGTCGAATTCAGAAAGTTTTGTGATAATATGATGATGATCCGTCTCGATTGTTCAACTGTGCGAGAGATGCGCTCTGGAATGCAATCGCCTCCTAACCAATCACGGTCATGGAGGCACAACCTAAACGGGTTCTCACATCTTTCTAATTGGTCGACGAATTGTTTCAAGATGTCACTATCGTGAGTCGAGTAAGAGATGAATGCATCATAGACCATATTTCTGTCCAGGTTTGCTTCAGTTATGCAAGGCAAACACAGATTGTGTTCGTATAGCCAGATATTGATTGTTTGGCGATTGCAGAGATAGAGCACCATGACAATAAGGACAAATATGATTAATGCAGCGATGATTGAAATTATCAAAGTCGTATTTGATGGACAAATGTCACTTTTCTCAAGTTCAATAAGAGTTTTGTTAAAACGATCATCACTGCAACGCAACTCTTTGCGATCCTCGAATTGAATATCCAACTTCTTAACAAATCTAATAAGTGGCACCAACTCACAGTCGCAATTCCAAGGATTACCAGCAAGTGACAGCTTTATAAGTTCCTTGCGCTGCTCCACAAAATTGAAAGCATCGTCATTGATATTCGTCAGCTGATTCCAACTCACATTGAAGTATTCGACTTTGTTTGGAATTTGCGACGATTTGAGCGAAGTTATTTGATTGCCTCCCGCAAAGAGCTTCACTACATTCGAGTAGCCGTAAAGTGAATTGTTGGGCAACAATGAGATGTTGTTATTTTCAATGTGAAGAGTCACGTTGCCGATTATCGGAATGGGCAGTTCAGGAACCTCCGTCAAGTTCCTGTTGGCACAATCAATTACAAACTCAAAAGTATTTCTCTCCATGAAACATTTGCAGGCTTCTGGGCATTTTTTGCGATTTTGATCATGTGAAATATTGCAGGTTTTATTTGATAGACAAATAAGCGCCTCAGTTTCCACTTGTTCAAGTACACATTTAAAGCATTCAATTATTTGGAAATTGCTTGAGTTAAGTTGGATTTTTACATCAAAGGGATAGAAGTTATCACTTAAGTCAAGTACTTTCAAATGTGGCAACAGTGGCCATGACCTACAGAATTAAAAAAAAAAACAAAAATAAAAAATAAACTTTGTTTCGGAAAGTGGATTCATTCCTTACCAGTCAATTTGTTGAAAGTGATTATCTGAAAGATCCAAAAATTCTAACTTTGTTAAATTCTTAAACAGTTCATTATCAATTGACAGGATACCGTTTTCTCTCAATACAAGTTTTTTTATGTTTATTTGATCTTCAAATAAATGATTTGGCATTTTGGATATCCAGTTTTCACTTAATTCAATGACTTCCAAATTGTTTGCGCCTTTGAACAAATCCACCGGAATGCAACGAAAAAACACACTTTTTAAACGCACTTCTCTCAGTGAACTCATATTGTGAAAGAACAATTCAAAAAATGTACATGGCTTATAATTAGATATAAAGAAAAACTCTATAGAAACATTTTCCAATTTGGGTAAATTTTTAATTGCAGCGCGATTGAAAACAGTCTGAAAATTAGTTTGCCAGACAAGCCTTTTCAACTGTTTCAAATTACTAAAAAGTTTATCAGGCACTGTTTCTAAAGTCTCAGAGCGGAATTCAAGTTCACTCAGATTTTTATAGTTTTCGAAGAAGTTTTCGGGCATGGTTTTTTCATTGTAATTGATTTTTAAAAATTGCGTTCCGTTCTCAATGCTCACATTTCTTTCCGTTTTTTGTAGTCGACCATCGCTTTCATAAAATTCTATCTCTCCGACATAAGCAAGTTCGAGCTTCATTCATTAGCTCTTTTGTGTTTGGTTCACGGGAATGCCCACAATTTTTATATCTTAGTTTGTGAATATAATTTGTATCCGCAGAATCGTAGCCCAAGAGATCTATATCTCTATCTGCCCACACATGTAAATTATCCATATTTTGAACAATATATTTTGCACCGTTCCAACAAACAAATTTATCAAATTCGTTGCCACAACATTGAAGAACACAAAAAACAAGTGCCAATATTAGCAAAATATTATTCATTTTATTTTTTAGTCCCACGCGCGTTGAATTATGCAAACCGACTGAATTTCCCTTTTGAAACAAATAAGATTCATGCTTTGTGTTGTTGAAGTTAGTAACTTTTTTGCAGCATTAATCTACGCTTAAATATTTTATTGCTATCAAG